>JABFFE010000286.1:0-22669 GCA_013623625.1 Fusarium setosum | reverse complement strand
ACTAGCCTCCGCACACTGCTTCAAGTTAGTGAGTTTCATGTTGTGGGCATGTGCTCTCTTAAGGTGGGTTACATGGATGCCCGGACTGATTTTTCCGTCTCGTTAGCCCGATGCTTCCGGAGTCTTTCATTTGCCCTGCATACACCCCCGGTCCCCCTTGATCTTAATAAGAATTACGAGCACAATCGAGACGGCAAGCTCCGTTCACGAAATCCTTTTGGTTGAAAGTGTATAAAGTTGAAAACGCCATGCAGGAGTCGGACGACATGGGTAGTTTGGCTTCACTATCTGAGCTAAGGGTTTATACCAACTTGATTCGAAGATCTCCCATTTCGATCTTGTCCTATCTATAGATACCTATACCGCATCAAATCTAACTACAGCCTTGATAGCTAAGAATTCAAGACTCAGGTGTTATGAAACCTCGAATATCCCCAATTGATCCAGAAAAGCCTTCAAGCGACAAGGGGAGGGATATACAGCGTTTTCGCGGCCATTCTCAGGTAGCAAGTTGGCAAATCTCAATCACATTCCGATTATCAATATCTTTACTACATGTCCATGCTCTTCTAACGAATGCTTTCATCTTGAAATAAGAGACAAAGACTGAATTTCTTGAGCCGGTGATTGCGCCCGGTACACACCCAGCAATCATATCCGAGCAGCGGCAACACTCCACTCCTAGGCACTGACATCCGGATCTTGAGCGGCGCCCCCAACAGAAAACAGCTGGTTTCCCTTCAATCTCGCCTGGAGCCCCTTTGCAGCTTTCTCCAACTCCTCTATGGACCGTAGACCACCCCCCATCGCAGTGCGGCACCCGTCATCGAGGGCGACCAGGGTAGCCAATGACGAGACTTTGAGATTTTGGACCGTTTGTTGATCCTCCTGGTCAGGTTCCAGAGTCTGAGCAGTCATTGTGAGCGCCAGGACGCCAGTTGCAAGAATAAACTCCACGGCGAGAAATGCAAGCCAGCCCCATGTGATTGTCACATAGGATTCTTTCATCCAGGCCGTTCCCTCGACCCCATAGGCACCCGGGGTGAGATTCCGACGCATCCTATTGTCCAAAAGGAAATAGCTGGTGTTAGTCTTCTGAAGCTCAAGCTTGGGGAGGGTTAGGATCCAAGCTTACATTGTTGTCAGGGAAGTGGCAACATTCGAGTAAATATTGTTGAAGCACTGATACCGAAGGGTCTGATTGAGTAGGCTAGGGGTATGCTGGGTAATTAGAGACAGATTGTCAACGAAGTCGCTATTTGAACTATATATTGCGGACACCGGACGGCCATCGATGCCAAGGGCCGGAAACGAGTAGCCTTGAAAACGCAGACTTAATATCACTGCCATTGCTGCCATGGAAATATACGTGACATTATAGCCTTCCTGGCCCGGGTCTCCATCCAGGGAGTCTTCAACAGGGCTTTGGAGGTGAAGGGTACTGTTGTATCGGTAGTCTTTTAGGTTGGTACACCGTTGCCTGCTGTAGTATCCTGGTTCGCAGTGCATATCGAAGAAAGCGCCTGGTTCGTCCTGTTCAGTACGTATGGCTAGGGAGCTAACCATTCGAGTCGTTTCCTGGCCCAGTTTTACTTCGGTTTCAAACGACTGAACGCACATATAGTAAAAGACCTCCAATGCCTCACGGCGGGTCCCAGACGCGTAGTTTGCGTCGAACGGTGATAGGGTCATGTTCGGCTCTATTGGAGTAGCGTAGATCAACGCAACCGACGCGAGTCTCGTAGGCAAATTTGAGTCGTTTTGAAACCCATACGACTTATTCCCTGACAGCACCATGGACATCACAGAATAAGGATAAGGGTGTATCATGTAGGGACCACCAGGAAGTGATGCCTTCGATACAGTATGCCCGGGATATGCAAAATCCGATATGGCATGTAGATCTGGGGGTGCACCGGCAGATTTCATATCTTCAAACTTTTCAATCCGCAGATGCGATGTGATGTTGGCTGCTTTCATGCAAACTCCGAGTGTGTGATACCGTCCAAAAGTGCAATTTCCAGTCGAGCAGAAAACTTCAAGGGGGGGTGGGGTTCGCAAAGCTGGTTTGGTCTGCCGCCGTAGCCCAGACCACGGCCTTTCGGGTCAATACCATGACATCGTCACCCATCTTCGAGGTCATCTTGGGAGTAACCAAGGTGTAAGCGCCCCTGGGAACTTTGATGTCTCTGACGGAGTATTCAATGGCTAGCTGCGTGACTGGCGACGTGACGGCGCTCACAATCATCAGAGCCGCCCCAAGCCCAATGAAGTGGCGGCTGCGAAGTCGCCATAGCAGCATGAGAGAACCCCAGGATCCCCTGCTGGCCTGGTCGATGACATGGAAGTCGAATAGTGGTCTGGCTTGGCGAAACCAACTCCACTGTGTCTGGCTGATAGCTGTTGACACGGGCAACATAAACGCCGCTTTCGCGAGCGTAGTAAAGAAGGCGAGAAAGGAGTTCAGTGTGATGTTTAGGGGCCAGTTAGGCAGACTGTGTTTATCAAAACGAGCGAGTACAACGACGATTACTGTCGAATTGGCCGAGTTTAGTAGTGCTCCCATAAGGATGAGGTGACAAATTTAAGCTCACCGATTAATGCTGAGAGGCTGAAAAATAGGCACGCTACTTCGAGCGCCCACCCTCTGGAGAGAGCCTTGACGCTCATGGGAGTTGCCGTCTGTACAGAAGTGTCCTTGAGACTGGGCTGTGCTGGAAGAGAGTTGAGGCTTGCTCCGACTAGAGACCCAGCGTCCAGCTCAAGCTCGACATCGGACTGCTAGATTTCCTCTTAAAGCAGAGGAATATTAACTTGTCCAGCGTGTGAAGAATTCAAAATTTGGGTGGGTGGCTGTTCGGAAATTTGCCTTGTTATCGGGCGCAGCTCGATGGAGCGAGCATTCTCATCTTGAGGAGGCGGCGTATGCGGCTGCCGATCCTCATCGAGGCTCCTAGGTTGTGAATGTTGGTGGCTTTGGTCCGCCATGTTTAGGGATTTAGATGGCAATAAAAAGATTGAATCAAGGGCCTGCATAAATGGTTCTGATGAAGTAAACTTGTAGAGAGGGTATTTATGCTGAAACTTGCCTCGACAAAACCGCGGCTGGCAACAAAGATTAGGATGCTGCACCTAGGCACCGCCCTCGGTGCTGCTGTCCCCCGTGCTCCTGGTGTTACTTACATGGAAGACAGTCCGGTTGTCCAGTGAAACAACATCGCTTAAAATTGCCTAATGGACAGTCTGACTCCGTGGCGAATCAGAGGCGTGTGCTTAGCAAGCATACCTCCTTCAGGATACGTTTGCTCTTTCGCCCTCTTATCGGCTATCTGCCGACAGGCGATGTGATAGACGTCGTGTCGAAAGAGGCTCCGAGAGTGGCGAAGAAAGACACAATGCTAGTGTGTTTCCCCCGATCCACCTAAGGGTGGCGGGGTTATGATACCAATGCCTCGCCAAGCAGCACAGACTGGTACCAAGGTCACTTCCTGATCAGATGACTGTAGGTGAGGCTCTATCTGCTGTGCGCAACTGCTTCGTCAAGGACAGCTTGCCTTCACGGCAACAAAGAACACCGTGGTAGGTGAGCCTCTTTTCTCTCGGCACATGCTCGGCCCTTCTCCTTTCAAGGCTGCAGGTGTCGCATACAACGCCTCGGCCAAGTGGAAATTACAAAAGAGGCTTTGAATCTCGTTCAACCAGTGATTTGATGGAAGCGTAATGTAGGACAGTTCACATGAAACTAATTGAAGCTTTGTAAATCAAAGCTGGTTTCACCCATATGTTTCCTCTTATTCATCTGAGGGTAGGAGCAGATATATTTTCATACTAATCACACGCTTGAACCTGCTGCTCGTCGTGTTGCCCAGTGCACTCTTAAAGGGGGGGTAGATGAGTAACCCCCTTCATTCACAAAAACAGTTGAAGACGCCCGCAAGACGGAACCTAAACCCCCTCGCCCTCGTCCCAATGCATCGTAAGGTGAGCAAGTGCCTTGTTTCGAGGTTTTAGTCTCAAGTAGTTTGTCCTGTAGCATCAGTATATCATTAATGGTGCACTATGAACGGTACCTCTGGAGAATTTGTCAAAGGCCCAAAATAGTTTTGATATTAATCGTAGCGATTCTTATCTGTGATTTGCTCTTCTATATATTTAATCGAGACGTAATCCCCCTTGGCACAAGATTGAGTGTACAATGTTTGAGTGTCATTCCAGAATACAGCCGTCATACCGCCTTGGTCCCTTCTGCCATCGCCGGGAAGTGAGCACTCGCCGTTCTTATAACAGGCTCGGGCACCTAGAAATGATGCCGTGCCCCAGTTGGGGAGAATATACTGGGGTCCGTTGAGATATGTGCCTGCCTCGATGATCCTGTAAGGTTACAAGTCAGTACCACAGCCTACACTAGACGCCGAGGCATTTGACTCACCATTCTGCAGACGCGCCCTGGGATGGCCAAGTGGGACCGCGCCACGAGGTAGGGGCATCTTGGCTGTGAGTATAAGCCTGGCTGGTGTTGAGGTTGGTCAGTGTCGTGGAGCCGTGATATCCGTTATTGGTGGTGCTGAGGAGGACATGGACGTGATGGCCGGCTGAGATGGTGAGTTTGGCTGGGCTGACGGATATCGGATCGTCGGGGATCCTGCAAGCATTGTTAGTAGCTTGGCGATATGGCCAATGAAATGACGCACCACTCGTGAAATCCCGTGTATGCCGTCGTTCCGTTGGTCCACACCGACATAATGACACCGGCCTGCCAGAGCCCCCGGACTTGCTCGGGTGAGGACAAGAAGCCGTCAAGTCCAATCCAGTAGGCCGCCGTGTACTGGCCGGCTTTCTCATGTGGCTTGTCAGGGATTGATAGATGCGGCATGACGAGGGTGGCCTCGACCATGGTAAATCCTGTGGAATTACTCGACAGGTTGAAGTTGTCGGCAAAACGCGCCGGCCCGGCCCACGCTGTGCCATAGGAGGGCGGGTATTGGGCGCATTTGGCCGCTGCGCAAGCGCTGCTAAGAAGCAACGTTAGTGATGGCTCGATTCTCATTGCTTCTGGGTGGCGGGATGGCGGTGGTGAAAGTTGGATGCAAATGGGAAGTGTGTGAAGCTCGCGAACTCATTATTTAGCATACCTCTAGAGTCTGAATACGAGCTTCTCCACTATCGATACAACTATAAAGGCCTCCCCCCGCCCAACTGTCTGTTTTTCCGGCCCTGAAGCCTCAGGTGATCGCCTCAATCACACGAGTCGGTATTGCACTCCAGGGCCGTGATACATGTCCGAGCGAATATGTGGCTTGGATGACATGCGTGGAATGCTGGGCCTCACGTGACTTTGGTTTTTCCCCTCAGGACCTCTAGGCAGTAATCCAACACCCCGCTTTCACAGCTCATCTTGGCTTTCATGATAAGATGGATACAACATGCAATGCAGTCGCCTACTCGCTCACGCCGGCGTCTTCAGGAGCCTCATCCATTTCCTTTCTCCAAACTGCCCGCCGAATTGCGACATGAAATATGGAAGCTCACCCTGCCCGGGCCCCAGATCCACAAAGCTATAGTAAGACCTTGCTTTCTCTCACGCGATGACACTCGCACCAAGGCAACGCACATCTTCTCGCCTCCTCTTCCGACTGCACTGCACGTCTGCTCCGAGTCCCGCGAACTAGCTCGTCGAGATCTCAAGCGATTTCCGCGCTGCCTCTGCGACAAAGCATCGCCGCATGGGTTCTATAACCCGAAGTGCGACACACTTTACATCGACATGGAAAATGGTCGCGATGATTGGCACGCTCCTTGGGTTTCGTTTGATAATCTTTGTATCCAGCAGATCCATTTTAATCCTTTCTTGTTCTTTCAGGATACTCTCCCTCGACTTGAGCAACTGATATCCAGCCGGCCAACCCTGTCCCGCCTGTACATGGCAAAACTCTCTATTGAAAAGGAAATGGGGCGCATCTTTCGGAGAGACATGATAGCTTACCCGCCAGAGTCATTTATCAGGGTTACAGATTGTGTTCCGTTGACCGAGTTGGTATTGCTCGACCACAGTCACCCGTTGTACAAGGAACTAAGGGCTATGATGCAATCCATCTACAACGGCCAATCAGGTAGCCTTCCGGTCCTGGAGGCTGTTTCGGCTACGTTGCGCTGTCGTTGCCCCCATCCTAAGCCACCGGGAAGGAAAAATCTATATTGATCTGTGGGCTTGTCTCTGGCGCTGGCTTGAAAATTTTGAAGGCATCCAATCCGTCGTGTATTATAGCAGCACTTTACTACCCCGAGACCTGCATAATTTCGTGTTATATTCACGGTAGATATGGTTATTATATCTGTTCGATATCAATGTATCTGATTTCACTATCATCTCCTGTTCAAGTCTTGGCGTTGCCGACGGTCTAGTACCTCTGCAAACTGGCTTATCAATACGATGTCTGAAACCATATCATATCGGAAAAATCAACATACATTTGCGCCTCTTGAGTTTCACATCCAACAAGATAGAGCATGTGGCGAGAATGAGAGGCGCCTTACCACTCACGAGGAAGACAAGGGCCAGGGCGTGTAAAGTAGCAGTATTCGCTAGCAGAGCTAACCGCCAGTTCGTTGCCGAAACCATGCCATACGAAGCATCCCCAGGCGGTTTCTAACGGTGCCAGGTCAGTAAGCGAAGTTGACCGAACCAGGAGCCAGCTAGGTCGAGCGTTCAAGAGCCAATTGGTCGCCTTAACGAAAACGAAGAATAAGCCTGTGGAGCTAACTAGGTATATCATCCGAAAGTTCATTGGTTGCCTTGATGATAACGAGGAATAAGCTTGTGGCTCTTGGTGCAAATTTGTGGTAGGTTCCCCATCTGCCCAAAGTCGCAATCCGATGAAACCAACCATAGCGCTTTATGTGAATGGCATGTCCATCATTGGCTGTGCACCTGCACCGAAAAGCCCGATTGAAGTGGACTTGAAAGGGATCTTCCGCCCAATTAGTATCTAGTGCT
Organism: Fusarium setosum; assembly: GCA_013623625.1. NCBI lineage: Eukaryota > Fungi > Ascomycota > Sordariomycetes > Hypocreales > Nectriaceae > Fusarium > Fusarium setosum. Next base: position 15,675 of record JABFFE010000286.1, on the reverse strand, counting down.
CTCGTCAGCTTGAGCTGTCGTCACTGGGTTTACCGTGACCCGATAGACAACGCGTTCACTTGCAAATGAGGGGTTTCCCTGTTGAATTGGCAGTACTTAAATCGAACACTGGCCCTTGTAAAGTCCTGCAGCTCATGTCATACTCAAAGAATATCCCACACCATGACAGCAGACGACACATCTCCGCCCGCAATATGGTCAGCCATCATTGATTCAAGGGCCAAAGAAACTCCTGACAAGGTGTTTTGCGAGATCCTCGAAGACGGCTGGCGCGATAAAGGTTCCCGCAAGATCACATACGCCCAGTTTTCGAGGGCCGTCAACCGCGCTTGTTGGTGGCTGGAGGAAGAATTCGGCCATGCAACGGACTTCGAAGCCTTTGCATATGTCGGTGATAATGATCTCCGATATACTATCATGATGGTTGCCGCGCAAAAGTCCGAACGAACGGTCAGTGGTTTACCCGCAAGACGACTTTGTCCGCTTTCTAATATTCAAGTCAGCTGGTGATTGCAGAGTTAAATCGATTGACGCACCCTGCACTGCTATTGCTGCTAGAGTATACCAAGTGTTTTCGCTGGCTTGGGGGCTCAGAAGAACAAACAGCACTTGGTAAACCACTTACCAACGAGCGGCCAGGGACCCAGCTCTCTACGTTGCCGCCGCTTGAGCACTGGCTCCAGGATGGGCATGTGGAAAACTATCCCTTCGACAAGACCTGGGAGAAAGCCAAGTCGAACCCGACGTTCGTAATCCACTCATCCGGAACAACCGGTGCCCCCAAGCCACTACGGTATACGCTTGAGAACGCGGCCGTGCAGGACTTTATGCACCGCTTCTCAGACGGGGCACATGAGAACCCCAACCTCATGTTTGGTCCTTTATTTGATGCACAGGTGCTCTGGTCAGCTCCACCGCAATGGCTGGGAGGCATCATGGGCCACCTATGGGCCCCATTGTTCTACGAGAGCGTCACGATATGGCCGCCTGCCCACGAAGGATCACCCACCCCCTCATCCGTGATTGAGGAAATCCTCACCCAGTTCAACCCCGACGGAGCCTTCTTTGTGCCAAGCACAGTCCGAGATCTCTGCTCCCAAGGCAAGTCTCTTGAGCTGACCAAAAAGCTCAAGTTCATCATATACGGAGGTGCTCCGCTGGACGGCTGGGTAGGCGACCTGCTCTGCACTGAGCTCGACATTTTAGTGGTGGTAGGCTCGACTGAAACAAACATCTGGCCTCTGCAGACATTAGAGGACCCGAAAGATTGGCGGTACTACTGGATCGATGAGCGTCTAGGTCATCGCCTGGAACACTTCCAAGATGACCTCTATGAGCTTGTTATCGACAGGAAGCCCGAATACCGGCGGTTCCAGGGCGCCTTTCATATGTTCCCAGGAACTAATATCTGGTACTCGCAAGATCTTTACTCCCCGCATCCTGAGAAACCCGGCCTACTTCGGTATCGCGGCAGAAAGGATGATCTCGTCAAGCTCGTCTGGCTCACCAAGGTTCGAGCGGGGGATATGGAGGGTGCATTGGCTCGCCACCCGAGTATCACAGAGGCTATGGTGGGAGGGGATGGCAAGCCTACACCCTTTGTTATCCTGCAGTTGGCCCTGTCTGGCGAACGGCCCAATGAGGAAGAGATATGGACGATTGTGAAGAACTTGAATGAGGAGCTCTCGGCCGAAGTGCATATCCCGAGAGAGAATGTTATTCTAGCCGTTCCTGAGAGGCCTCTGAAGAAGTTGGGAAAGGGCACATTGGACAGGAGGGCTATTTTGACTGACTACGAAAAGGAGATTGCGAATATGTATGACGGCAAGAGTAGCTGAAACACAACAGTATACGACCTAAATGGTCAGATGCCAACGATAATCGCGGATTGTACAAATTAAAGATACATCGTGCTAAGACGTACTACTGTTTACATTATCTCTATCACGGCATCGACTTGAAGCCAGTGAGGCTTGGAGGTAGAAGATGAAACGAGGACTTACGATGCCACAGGTCTCTATTGCACCAACAGATTACGCAAGTGGCTATAGGCTAGGAGCATCAATTGACTGCATATCGCATCGCCGAAAAGAGATTGTCTCAGCTGGGAGCAAGTGTTTGCAATGAGATCTCGTGCCTCCCGTCAGCATTTCCCGTCTATGCTTTAATGTGTCTCGTAAATGACATATTTCAAAAATCTATGGCCGGGCGCAGTATTTCCATGAGAAATATACACATCTCCCAAGAGTCTAGACGGATGATCTTATCGGTGTCATTGTCTACGTACCCAAATACCGCTCGTAATCTGGATGTAGCCAAGAGCAACTTGCGGCTGTAAGGCTGGTATGAGCTTCGACTTAACCCTAGTCACATGGCATTTTCCAGTACCACAGGCTCAACAAGCATGTTCCTCAGGCCGTAGTTTGAATAGACCTTGCCCTGGGTGCCCAGCCTCGTAGCTTTAACAGCTTGGCACTCTGTCACTATAGACCCCCCCTGTGTCATGATCTGCCACATACGACCACACCCACTGGAAAATACGGGATCCCGTCTGCTCTCCCATAGTCAAGCCAGTGAGGGGCGGATTAGTAGTTGGGTCGGTGACGACCAGCGAATCCCCGCTGTTGTATGTTTTTTTGGTGTTTTAACTTTTTGCCGTTTGGATGACTTTTGCGAAGACGATACGGACATGAAAAGAAATGCAATAGTTATATAGCATAAGCATATCTAATAAGGGTTTCAATCTTTAGATTCTCGTGTCGTAGACTTCTTTTTGCTATTTCTCCAGGCTATAATTTTAGCTTGACGAAGTTACCAATGTGTAATAGCGCTTCTTCTAGCGAGAGTGTGGAGGGAAATCGAGGTATGGGCCCAACCGTAGCAACAGGAGATGTTCCCCCCAATGAACCGCTGCTAATTATTTGTGAGGCTGTATGAATGGAATTTATGGATAAACTTGGGAGGGCATATCAGATCGGGTAGAGCTGCATCTGCCGGGTTAGACCGTATCACCCGAGAGCGGTTAATACAAGGCTGTGAGGTCACTCAGTAGTGATGGCTCTGGTTCAGTTCTAGTCACTCGTGTCCTTGTGCAGTATGAGCCGGTTTTCGTGTCATACTTCAATGTGGAGTTTCTTCAAGACATATCCCAGATACGTATTACCATCCATCCACTGTTTTCTCCTTCCAGACTTGGTCGTATTTCCCACCACCTTGACAATTGCCACCTGTCTCCCTTGTTGATCCATCTTGTTAGTTTCCTCTAGTAGCCCTAGGAGTCAAGAAAACATTGACCGGCGCTTTCTGCCATATAAGATAGGACTTGTTCTTCTTATCCCAGCCCAGACTATCGTCAGCTAAGCGGAGATCAAAGTTCCATACCAGCTTGGCGAGAATCAGCCTCATCTCGGCATACGCTAGGCTGTCAAGAAAGTTAGCTCAAGTGATCTAAGAAGAAGCGTGGATCGGCTCCAAGTTGCTAGCATTCATATAACTACGAGCAAGCGAAGGAGATCAAGGATGGGAGTTGTGTACTTTTTCCCAATGCAGTCTCGTGGACCGACAGAAAAGGGCTGTAGCGCCCTCTTGGCGTCGTTGGCGAAGCGCGGATCATCGAGCCAGCGTTCCGGGATGAATTCATCCGGCTGAGCAAAGTGTTGCGGGTTGTGATAGACAGCCCAGTGCCAGATATCAATGGAGGCCTTGAACAAAGTCAGTTTTGTAGTTGTAACAGTTTCTTTGAAGACATGATTCTTACCCCTTCAGGAATGTACTGGCCAATGATGGTGCCTCCCCCTTCGCGCATCAAACGCGGGTTGCCGTGCACAACGGGTGGGTTCATGCGAAGACCCTCGTCGAGGACGGCCAGCATGTATGACAATTTTTGCACGCTGGTCATGTCGATCTGGCTCTCTGTTTCAAATGCGGATCGGACCTCAGTATTGAGTTTGTCCAAGGCGTGACGGTTGGTGGTCAGGTAATATACTGCCGCCGCGAGCAAGGTAGCTGTGGTCTCGGAGCCCGCGAGAATAAGAATCTGAGCATTCGAGGCCAACTCTTCAAACGAGATACTCTATGAGTTGAGAGAATAATCAGTTTCTGTTGACAAGCTCGTTGGTACGGCGAAACACTCACACTGCCCGCAGATTCCGTCTTTCTGATCATGGCATCAATGAAGTCGGGGCGAGGTTCATTCAGTGCCAGTCTTCTTCGTACCTTGTCTCGAGACATTTCGTTGTGCTCGGCCCATTTATTGATGGTGCTCTTGGGAACAAAATAGCTAAGCAGCGTTGCCAGCCCAGGCAAGCGAGCAAGATGAGACATGAATGCTAGCTCCTTGACACCCTGGAAGATGAGTCGAACCCAAGGATGATACCTCTTCTCAGCGAGACAGCCGAACGACTCACCGAAAGCCAAGTCACCAATCACGTCAAATGTGGTGAAGTTGAACCACTGCTCCATGTTCACAGGCTTGGCACCACCGGCGCATTCCTCATGCAACCGCTCAATGAAGGTGTCAACGTAGCCCGTGATGATGGGCTGTTGCTCCTCCATTGCCTTGGCAGAGAATCCATGAGCAAGGGCACGACGGAAGCGCTGGTGGTTTTCACGGTCAGATCCGATGATGTTGCCGGCATTGTAGTCAGCCAGGAGTGGATCTTTGATGTTCTCGCTAACACCAGCCTTTCTATGGCCGCGGAGATCCTTCATGGCCTCTGGATGGTTCATCGAGAGGTCATTGGGCCCAATTCTCACAATAGGGCCGTACTTTTGGTGAAGCTGTAGGACCTTCCGGTGGCTGTAGCCGGACCAACACATTCGTACATATGGAATTATGGAGACAGCCCAGAGCGTGGGGCCGGGGAACTTGCGTAACGGGTTGAAGCATAGCTGATAGACAATGGTGTATATCAAATATGCGGATGCCTCATTGGCATGTACGTCAGTACAATATTTCGTGAGGGGGTCAAAGAGGAGAGCTCACCACTCCCAAGATGGATGCCGGCAGTAGCACAGACAGAGGGACCACCGTAGTGTTGTCAAATAGAGAAAGCAACGCCATGGTTCTTTCGATGTGACAAAGGACAAATAAGATCTGATGTTTAATTGGAACTTTCCAACTGAATTGATGTTTCTGGCTCCAGACCAAGGGAATATTGCAGCCTCTATATACACGGATGTGTCCCTGCCTGAGATGAACGTGAGGCTCGGTATGGATTGCCGGGGATAAGGGTATCCGACTATCCAGAACAGAGCCTCATCCGCAAGCCTTTGGTTGACACGAGTATGCTATCCTCACGAGCATACCCTTAGCGCGAATGAGGCAAGTTGAGCGTCGCACACCTTTCCAAAGTTGGTTCAACATGGCGATAAGCACAGGGATGCAGTCTGTTCTGCAACCCAATTTACGGTGTGGCTGGAAGCATGACCGTTTTCAGTGTGACGACAGATTGATGACTGCCTTTTGTGACAACACAAGAGTGCGTTACGGCTAGATTTTGGAGAGTTGCAGTACAACTATCCCAGCGTGGCGATTATCCGATGCGATGCAACCGTTGGGGCAGAGTGAAATCCACTTTGCCTGGGATATCAAATGTGCGTTATGACTCGGCAGTTGTCTAATTGGATTGGCCGAGGCTGGGCCCGTTACACGAAGAGGGGATGGCTTGGCAGCCAACTTGCGGCTATGGCGGTTTGCTGGGGGCACCTGATAGATTTCTTGGCGTCCATTCTGGGTCTGGGGGATGGAGAGAACTGCAACTCATGGCACCATATGCAACCAAATGGGTATATTCTGCTGACCCGCGTCAATGTGTTTCGGACTGTATACTGGTGCGGTATTCAATCCGAAGCTGGCTCTTGAGGTGATGTTTAGCTCCATCATGACCATAGCCGGTGTATTATGCTGAATACTTTCAACTGGTCTCACGTTGCCGCCATGTCAACCTGATGGATGTATACGCACGTATTGCTCATGTCTGACAATTTGATGGACGCGGAAATCGCGATTCACGCGGGTCGGGCCGCAGTAGGTGGCCCACATTGGTCGTAGAAGACGCAGCTTATTTGCATATGCATATGTATAGTCCAGGTGGTTACAAAGGGTTGCCAGGGGTTGCATTTTTTCTTGGAGGGATAACTACCGGCATACCTTACTTTGCTAATATCTATCCAGTGATTGGTATCAGATAGCGAGCCTTACTCTCATTAATGATCGTATCTATTCTCGTTAGAAGACCGTGGAGTTATCTGACTGACGATGATGATCGCTACCCTTAGAGTCTACTGCATATACTAACTCGTCCAGACCATCAGGGATATGGCCTGTTCTTCTACTTGACAAGTACTTCCAGATTAACAACATGCCGAGGGCGAAAACTTGATATCCACCTTTGAGCCAAGAGCCCTTGCTGAACAAGTCGTCGTGCATAGAAGAGGGGTTACCATTGCTACTTCATGCGTCCTCTTGGCCGCCTTATGCAGGTTTATTACAGCCTAATCTACTTGCACCAAACGAATGCCGTCGATCATTTATTGCTTCTCCCATTCCTCATTGTCAAAGCGAGAAGAGACCATGAATACCAGATAGGACACATAGCACCCGTCACTCTAGATTTTATAATCCGGCTACCGAGTTCTCCCAAATTCTTCCCGGGGGTATCAGTCATATCGTAACGTAATGGACATGGTGAAATTACCAAATCATCACCACTTGAAGTTCAATGCCCAATCTAGGGACCTTTTGACTTATGTGGTTGCCGAGGCTGCAAATTATCCTTCTACTTTCAATGAGCCCACTCATCCAAATTGCTGATATCTCAGTTTGTATTCTGTATTACCCCAACTTCTTACATCTTCTTGCCTGGCATACCTCGGCATGGGTCTCCTTGTCTCGAAGTCTGGTCGCAATGAGCTGACATGCAGCATGCGTGGGACGTGGTCTTCTTCTCACCGTCTTTATGACTTATCCTTTGCCTCTAATCTGTTACCTTCATGTGATTCTAGGCCCGTTGTAGTGGTGTGCTATTGGTATCATGACTCTGCCACCCTCAGACGGATCAGAGGAAACACATCAGCAAAAGAACACGGTTTTTTTATGGGGCATATACTGGTGTGCCATATTGCTTGACGCTATCATACCTCTCGGCGAGGCTCACTACATGTTAGCACCACCGCGACCATAATGTTTCCATCTTCTTGAGACTGCCCACTTGTAGATGAATCGTTTCCTGAGGCCATGTCTCACCTGCATACAGCCCAATAATAGTTATCTTTACGGAGCCCCATACCACGCAATAACCAATCAGCCAGCACCTCTATTCCATCCTCTCCTATAGTTGTCACAGCAGGTTCCATATCTGCCAGGCCATGAAGCCCACCCGTAGGAAACTACATCCTTGTAATATGCGGCTCAAAGTTGCACGTTGTGATTAGGGCCCGAATCAGGCTGGATAGGTACCTGTCCAACGTGGCTCCTCTGATGGCGTGATTTTAAGCAGCAGTCCATGGCATCTCACCGATATCGCCAAATTTGCAACACCGTCTCAGACCTACTTCATCCTGTTGGCCAATGCCAATTTAGCTGTAATTTCCCGGTACTATCAACCTTCGTGACAGGTGCAGAATGAAGGACTACTTGATAATATCAGAGTTGCATCGAGCATCGTGGAGTAACAAGTGTGGCGATCAACACACGGCTGGCAATCGGGTTGACTTGGCATGACGCAGATGCTAGAGCCCGAACAGGGAAATTATCATTGCTAATTTATCAACATATGCAAGCGACAAGAGAAAAAAAGAGACCTGTTGATCTTTGCTTCTTATGGCCCCTCGTCCGCTCCTCCCAACTTGGTGTGACTCGCGACCATCATTGATAAGCCCGACGAGGCGGCCGGTGTCTTTGCTACGTAGATATGACGGTTCGACGATGTCAGCTGTGCTGGCTTGGCTTCCAGAATAGTGACCCAGCTATCACATGGGTGTCTGGTTCACCCGCATTTGCCATCATCTCCTCCCCTCACAGTTACGAAGTACTGGCGTTTCACTGCCGAGATCCCCTTTTGTATAAGCTGCACGACATAATACAGCTTTAGGCGGATCCATTTACATCAAGGCGGTTCGGTACTCGTCAGGTGCCTGTCATCGACTGCAAGCATTGCTGGCGTAAAGTCTTTGCTATCTTAGAGTGGATTTAGTATCGAGAGCATCGTCCCAATCCCTTCACATAGGTATGAAATAACCAATATTTAACTATATACGACGCCTACTAGCCCAAAGTTCACAATAGTCATGCTAGTCATTCTCGCACAAGAGATATAATTTTCTATAGCTAGTCTAGTCGTTTAATAGCCATTTTCCTATTAAAGGAATATATAGATTCCTAGCGGAAGATGTCATCAAAAAGCTACATCTTAACGGAGGTAAACCCTAACGGGCCTCGCATAAATAAAGTACCCTCCCTAGGAACGAGCAAGGATTATCATCTATAAGCATCAGTTAGTATAATATCTCTAACCCCTCTAGACGCACCAGAGGACATGAGCAAAATATAGCTAAGAAAAGCATAGTCCTCGGGAGGAGAAGTCGTATTGAGCGGGTTCCATGACAGCCCGCAGCAGATCTTTGACCAAAGCTTTCTCGTTTTCTTCGAGCCGCCAAGTGGTGACTGACTAGCGGAGACGCAACAAGGCAGCGAAGGTAGTCTCTTTTGTTTGATTGACAGCTTGTTGTCTCATAGCCATACCCTAGGCTCTCATTCTTTGGCCCAATTTCCCCAGATGGCTGGGGTATCAAGGCGAGCCTTAGAGGCACAGCTAGCTGTGCCTCTTGGCTCGCTGGGCATCAAGGTGTTATGACATCAGCAAATGTACAAACAGCATTGCACTCGCTATGGTGCTCCGTACGGGACTCCTTGTCTCCCCTAACAGCTCCACTTGGTGAGTATGTGTACAGGGTGCACTGGCTAACGCGATACCCCTGTCTTTCAGCCCGCATTTAATTTCGACGTGTTACTACTTGGAGCCAGGCGCGTCGACCAGCCTCGATGTCAAGAAGCCGGTTGCAAAGTACCCTAGAAACACGGTGCATGTTGTTTATGTTGGTCCAGCAACGGTTAAGCCATCTCATTATAACATTGTCTCTCGATCAAGATAAATTTAGGAAAGTCCTCCTCTTGGTAGAGTCAGTGCGGGTTTCACTTAATGTATTGGGAACCCTAACATTAAAAATTACCTTCATACGCTTGAACTGGCGTCCTTCCTTCATCCCGCACCGAGCAAAGATCTATCTCATATAAACACGCATCGCAGGTAGCGAGGTTCCACAAAGGGACTAGTGGGGTTTTGGATTTTAGCACTAGTCCAATATTCCATACCCTACACCCCAACACACCCTGTCAGGGGATTTCATCTCGTTGATTCTCATGTTAATGATAATGACTGTTATAAAGCCAAGCCCCTGTGAGGGTATTTTCAACCCGCCTAAATGAATATCCTGGATTTCTTCCTGTAATATGAACCCGAGGGATAATAGACGGCTCAGAATACCTAGAATACCACGTCGAGTCACCCTTTAAGCACCTGACATTCACTGGCTGGTCAACCACACCTGCAGTCATCGTGGGACCCTCATCTCAACCAAAGGAGATCTAGGCTTGTGTGCATCCTCGCCAGGCCCATGTTTACTCTGTCCTTTTTAAACGTTAATCAACCTTGGGGATTTCCAACTACTTCGGAGTTGCTAGTAGTTTTAGCGTCGAACTTATAAGGCAGCAACGACAGCCTCTAATAAAAAAAGACGGTGGATCCGCTATAGAGGTGGGTGACCATATCACAGAGTAGGTTGCCCTGGATTTCAGCGCAGTAAACTCAACCGCGCTGAGAACGATGAGGCCGACCGCTTTGTCGCCGCAACCTCAGAGGCCAACGTGGTGATAAGCCTTGGTACCACGGCCACTAAGTACATACGACCATACCTACTGGAAAATACGGGATCCCGTCTGCTCTCCCAGAGTCAAGCCGGTAAGGGGCGGACTAGTAGTTGGGTCGGTGACGACCAGCGAATCCCCGCTGTTGTATGTGACTTTCTCTTTTTGCTCCTCCTGCGGAAGGGCCCGCACATCGGGCGTGGAAAGATAGGTCATTCCCACAAGCGTCGGTTCTCTTGACTATTTAGCACCATGGCGTGTAAGATATAAACCTGTCGTAGAACGGCTTCAGGCTCTGTCTAATCCGTTGATATTATCCTATGCCTGACCGGGACCGTGTGTTGCTCAGTCACCCATTAGATCGTCGATGTGTCTTCACCGCGAGCCGGAGGTGGGAATAGCCAGGGATCAGGAAACGAGAAATACAGGCTCAAGACCTGTATATTTGCGAAGTCTGACATGGTAGCATCGTGTCACCACCAGCGACGCCCATCCCCGCAGGGCCAAATCCTCTTTGATGCTGGATTGAATGCCGGCTTCCGATCTGGTACCTCGGAGGAAAAGACTAAGGCATCCAACATGTTTCGGCCTATACAAATTCTGATGCATGTTTATAGCATGTGGCCGCTGTCAAAGAAGTGACAAGAGGCCGAGGACTCTGACCAGTTAGACCGTGTCGGCCCTGTTGTCAACTCTCACATTGTACCTACAATTCCCGGCATCCCTTCCCTAAAAAGGAATCATATCTGGAGATGGGACAACTAGAGCTATCTGAGTTGCGCGACTGCTCCGTCAAGAGCAGCTTGCTTTTACAAGAACAAAGAACACCGTGTGTTTCCACATCTCTAGCACCACAATAACTCGATGCTAACACAGTGGGACAACTAGAGCAAGCTGGAGCTATCCAGCTATCGGGCCATCCTCTCTGGCTGAAGTCAAGTCTACCCTCAAACACCTTGTTACCAATATTGCATCAGTATCGATCAGCCACATCCCTCAACAGCCTAATTCATGGTGCGCTAATAGAAATGATATTATTCGGCAAGTAGTAGCTAGTATTGCCGCGAGTCCACCTCACTCCTGCTAAGAGGCCCTAGGGGAGCATTCTGGCGATTTGAGTAGACGAGTTGCCGATCTTCAAGATCCTATCGACAACGGAATATCCAAAATGAGTCGGCACCGGCATTAGGACCCAGTTTTGACTCTTCGTGCAATGCGGCCAGGAGACTATCTTATTAGGCAACTGTGTTAACCTCGAGTCTATGATGTTAGAGATCCGAAAAGACACCGTATTCCTTTTTGTTACCAAAGTAAGCTGCCCTTAACGGAGCAGTCGCAATCCAGATAGATATCTCCCCTGTAGCAAAGCTGCCTCACGCCAGCATCTCCGCAAAGCCGTCATACTTCCAGAAAAGCTCCGTGGCTGGACCGATAATGCACCATGCAAGCCATCCTAAGCACCAAGTTTATTACCTTACTCAAGCGAGGCTCGTAGATCAATCCGTAGGTCAACTGTTATATGAGGGAAGAGGGTATACCTCGCATACTATTCTCGTTCAGATCATCGTGTGTATTCATGTTGTAGCTATGATAACCAAAAGCCAGACCTCATTGATTTTGATGGTTGCAAGTTCTGAGAAATCTTTGATGCGCCTGTGATGCTCAAATTACATCCGCATCGCGCCGTGAACCCAAGGAGTCTCGAGTTAGGAGGTGGCCTGGCCAAGCCATTTCGCGCCCTTAGCCTGCTGCTTGGTCAAGGTGAAGCAATTGTAGCCATCGCCAGTCTCGACCGTGAAATCGGTGATTTCGTTTTGACATTGCTCATCACTGAAAAACTTGACTGGCTGTTCAACGTTGTCGAACTGTGCGCCTGTGAACTGGGCACTGGCAAATGGCGTCGATAGGTGCACGCAGTCACCAGGCTCGGTCACATGGGATGCCTCAAGGGTATCTCCTGCGCATCGGGCCCCGTCATAGGCATAGAACAAGCCGGTTTGCTGAGAAAAGGCAGCAGCGGTGGCGCAAAGGAGAGACAGGATCTGGGGTTCGAGCATGTCAGATTAGCCGAGTACGAAAGTAGATAACAACTAGCTAGGTACGTACTGATTGGCGCATCTTGCACTCGTTGGTACTTGTGTTGTTGAAAAATCTTGAAAGGTGATTGTTGAAGACAAGAGGAAGACTGTCCTAAATTCTGAGGAAAGGACTAGTATATATAGATGTATGTTGACTTTGGTAGCATTAGTCATTTTGAACTGGTCACGGCTGGATAACCGGTGAGATGTAAACTATAAACTCCAGTTATTGGTGGGAAAATCCATGTGGAATGGAAACAAACTTGGTTCTTGATAGTAGTACGACACCTACATCGCCACATGGCTTGAAACTAAGGCGGCCGATCCCTATGAGACTGCCCAGATGCCCTGCTGGATCCATGACAGGTAACTTTGTTTGCAGCCTACGAATCACGGATGCTGTTAGCATTAAAAGATCCCCTGCAAGTCTTACTATGATCCACTAAGGCACCCGTAGAGTGCCTTGCAAAGCGGACCGCATGAATTTACATGCATTCAACATCCAAGAAAATGCCCGAGCAGTTCACCAGAGAGTACGCACCGCAATCTTGACCATATGCAGCTTCCTATTTGGATCTTGATATGTAATAAGCCGTCGCTGGTACATTGGTATTCTTAGCTCTGCTCTGCTCGAACTTCACGGGCATACAACCGGAGCGGTAAAGACGTAGGCGTATCGCCAGACTCGAGGGCATGCATGTTCCATGCGAAGTACTTAGGCTGACATGGACTGCTAGACCTCCTACAACGTATACTTGTTGGAGTGTCTGATTTTCTGCCTGAGCTGAAGCTGGGGTAGTTGTAACGCATTCACGGCGCTGTTTTCAAGTTAATATGTGCGGACAAGCAGTTTACAGGGGATTCAGATCTGCAGCGGCCGAACCCTGAATATGACCTAGCGATCGTCATGGCTCGTTAGGTAATTTGTTGCCCAAGCCAATCATATATGCTCCAGGGTCCTCCGATATCAATCTGCGGGGTTGGGGCGCATCATGAACTATATCCAAGCAGCAACGAGATTGACAACGTATACCAGTTATGTGTGGCCTACTTTTGATCAAGGAATCCGAGTTTGGGGTGGATATCCACGTCATTCCTTGTCTTTGGTGTGCTTTGACCCAGTGTTGTTTGATTCTGCCTTCTGGGTAGATATCGTTCAGCAGAGCATTGTTTTGCGACCATGTGCTATAACAGTAAGAAATAAGAATTCCGGGGATCTTTGAAAGGTACATGACTGAGCCAGGCGGGCGAGACCACCATACACTAAACAGGAGCATGCAAAAAATCGAGTAATTCGGTGATACTGAGCTGTCATTCTTTCGTCCACGAAGCACAGCAGCAAACAGGGTGTGTTAAATGAAGGAGGTAGAATCTGGAACAGAAATGGGGACGTGAACGTACCAGATGGCTCGTTGAGCAGGGCCGCATGATGGATGCGAGAGTGAAATGAAATAAAGTGATTTCCTCTGATCCTTCTGAGGGTGGCAGAGTTATGATACGAATGAAATAAGGACAGGAAAAAACATAGGCAACAGGTCTTCAACTTGACCGAAGGAGAACAGGATGTAGATAGAGTTGTTGCCTTTGTATGTCCTCTCATATGATGTATTGAATGAGGGTTGAAACGTCAACAGAGGAATATGGTTGGCTCGATTGCAATGAGGATTATAAGTACGGTCAGGGCCCTAAAAGGAGAAAAACGTTACTAAATATAAACCTTATAGTAGCATCTCTAGATCCCTAGAGAGATAATCCTGTTATAGCAAGGTTTAACTTGGTTGGTTCATACCGAGACCTCTAAAATAGAAGCTCCTATGAATAGGTACATTACGTTGATACTCCGGTGACCTCTAATCCAACATCCTTTACCTGTTAGTTTTCAACTAGGACAATTAAACCAAGATTCTTCGGCAATAATAGAATAGGTATAAATCTGCTATATGAATAGGGGACTGCATGAATGACGCATAGACCGAGCTCCGAGGGTGTCCAAGAGTTCATTCCCAGGTATGGCTAGCCGTCGAGCAGACAACAAGGTGCGCCTCAGCGAGTTGATATATAGATAGTCCAGTTTTATTACAAGGAAGTTGCTGTGCATGAGAAGGTGATAGTATATGAGGGTGTTATTAATAGAGATCGGGATTTGCACATCCTCTCTCCTGGTTTGGGTTTAGGCTTAAATCTGCTGTAAATGCCTAAGACGCCTACATATATGCATGACTTCTATTACTTTGGGCGATTCCTTTTTTACTGAATGCATTCTAAGTTGCTAACGAAGCAATGCCTCTGTTGAGATTCTATTTCACCGTGCTGGGGCCCTGAATGCAAAGGGTATATGAAGAATACCTGGTTAGGTTACTTTTACCGATGCGCGGCAGCCTCTGGGGCAAGCCTGAGACTCCAATCTACGCCCAGCAGGTAAATGTACACAAAGAATCATCATGATTTATCGGTCTAAAAGCATGTACCACTCCCCAGCCAAGCAACCGATGGGCACAGCGAGTAACCCCAGGGGGAACAATAGACGCAGGCATGCGTGGAACAAGAGTCTGCTAAAGTGGAAAAGGGACAAAAAGTGGCTAATAGGAAGATGGTAGGAGCAGGAGATGGTAACTCCACTGCTTATTCGGTCAACGGCCGAAAGGGACACATGGCGTATGAGCGAGCTCCAGAGTAGGGCAACTGTAATTGAGCGACTCCAACAAAACAAAGAAAAGGAAGAGAGGTCAACAGGGTGGAAGTAGGTAATGGTCATAAACATACGCTAGATTAAATGCTGTCTATAATCTATAGGGGAATCATTTCCTGCCAGCCGCAGTATCGTGTAGCTCTTGTGAGACAAAGACAAAGAAAAATTAGGATTACCATACGAGGCGCCATCTACTCCTCGGTCATAGCCGTCGTGAAACACACCGTCACCCTCCGGAACGCAGCTGCCGGCTTGCGTGTATCATCGAAGACCTGCTTGCACCAGTCGGTCTTCAGCTGCAGGACTGTTGAGGAACTTGGGCACAGAATCCTGCGAGAGTTGTTAGCAAATTGTCCAGGCCAGAAACTAAGAGGACAACTTACACTCGCCATCAACTTGAAGACGGCCTTTTGCGCACTTTCCAAGAGGGACATCACCTCCTTCAGTGTGTCTACCACTGTAGAGTCTTGGGTTTTTACCGTCGTCATTCGCTCAGCCAGGCTTGAGCGAAGTCGGTGGTTGATGTTCACCTCACGCGGCGAGCCAGGTGCGAGGAAGGTGTTGAAGACGACGTAGGATTGCGACAGAATCTCGTTGGCATTGGCGCCGGAATCCTTGTCCTCCGGCTTGCTCGACTCTAGAGTTGACTTGGATTCGCGAATGAGCTCGTCGGTTTGTTCATAAAACGCCAGGCTCTCTTCGCAGTGCGTTTCCCGTAGGTGCTCTCTGAACAGAAGCCGGAGGGCAGGGTCCTGCAGGATCTTCTCTAGCATGTTGCTCTTGCTTCCCGTAGCGACGCCCTTTGCCGACGATGAATCG
This sequence comes from Fusarium setosum, assembly GCA_013623625.1. Lineage (NCBI taxonomy): Eukaryota > Fungi > Ascomycota > Sordariomycetes > Hypocreales > Nectriaceae > Fusarium > Fusarium setosum. The sequence goes on along the minus strand of JABFFE010000286.1, from coordinate 164 downwards.
CCCTTGCCCTGCGACGAGCATCGACTCGACGAGCTGCTCTCCATCAAATCCTGGCCTCGCTGCGAGACGGCGTAGATGGCGACTTGGGTGGGCTGGAATAGCTTGCAGGACACAAACTGGTTCATGTAGACCATGTCTGCTGTGACGGACTCGATGAGGTTGTA
>JABFFE010000285.1:0-31784 GCA_013623625.1 Fusarium setosum | reverse complement strand
CCGAGATCCGACACCCCCTTATAGACAACGCGCCCGAGAGCTTCATAGAGTACGAGATTATGCCTAAAGACATCCAACCCAACACTTCTGCCTTATCTTTGGCCATTGTCAATAATAGCCTTTCCAACAAGACCGATCGATGCCAAGGCCAGTTCCTGTGGCTTACGATGTGAGAAGATTGTCTTGAAGCAGGGATGAACAGGAAGCAGCTTCAGCGTGTTATCGAAGATACTCCGATCGAACTTGAACATCGTTTAATGCTTGAGAAAATAGATAACTTAAGAAAAAAAAATTAATAAATACTAAATTCTATACCATGGATATTTAAAGATTGCAACACAGCTTATTGCTCCCCGTCACGCGTATCCCACCAATTCTTCTGCTTCACCTGGGTCAGTTGCGCAAGACTGACTGGCATTCCATCGCTAACGTTTCCAGGATGTGTAGATCCTGACCCTCCAGTTGGACTACTCAACGAAAGATTAGACATTGACGTCTGCAGTGCCGCCCTCTGTTCCGCCTCTGCCTTTCTTGCTGTCATGAGCGCGTACAATTGCTGCCAGCCCTGCAGAAAGGAAGCAGGGTCTTGGTGGCCTTCCGGTCTTGTGTCCTCACTTGGCGCCTGCTGCTGTATCCTGGATGCTGTATTGATCAAGAGGTATCCGAGCCTTTCCAAGTTTTTCAATTCCCTAAACTTGTCCTGGTCCAGCATTTGCTGTCCCTGAAAGCTCTCAAGAGACTGTGCAAACCGGGCAAAGAGTAGCATGATGGGCAGCACGCCGTCTGACATACCGAATCTCGCTGGCAGTAACGACAACTTGACGGACATGAAAATATCGCCTTGGTAGTCTGATTCCAGAAGTGACGACACCACATCGATGTTGACAGACATTATTGCAGCTGTCAACGGGGTTCCGTGCTCTTCGTGGACGGCATGCTCGTTCAGATGACCCGGAGTAGGAAAGACGTCCAGCACCCGGTGAATGACGCGCGTAGAGATTTGTTGTCGAGAGTTCATTCGACCAGGATCTTGCAATGCCAGCATATGAACGACACTAAGGTTCCTCGTCAAGTCCACCAAAGGCTCCAAGGCAAGAACCCCCTCCTCATGTTTCCTCGCTAGGTAGTCAATGGCCAACAGAGAAGAGTGGGTGTGAGACTGCACGAGTACACCGAGAACCGACAAGAAGTTCCCTGATGGTTCCCACTGGTAGAAATGGTTCACACTCTCGCCAGCACCGTTGGCAATCAGGAGGTCAGCCAGAGGAAAGTAACCATTCCTAACAGCTGATGCGAGTGGAGAAGGCCGCTCCCCATGTGCGCCTTCGACGGGAATTAGATTGTCAACCAGGAAACAAGCAATTTCCAGCTCGCCTGGAGACGTTCTATGTTTTGACGCAAAAGTTTGCAAAAGCGATTCCTCATTGTCGAAAACCAGTTTCGCTCCGTAAGAGACCAGTAATTCGAACATTTCTCTGTTGTTCGATCTCACGGCAGCCGCCAAAGGACGATTACCTGGTAGTCCATCGACATCGTGGCCGAGGTTGAGTAAGGCTTGGACAATATCTAGGTTTCCAAGCTCAGCCTCTCTGCAGAGACACGCCGCACTCTTAGATTGCCAGAGTAACTCATCACTTAACCCAAAACCCTGAGCTTTGCGTCGGTCGTGAAGAATTCGGAGAGTTTGAGAAAGCCAGCCCTTATAGTGGACGCCGCAACGTACAAGTCTGCTGTGAAGCGTCAATGGGTCTGCGGCGCCTTTGCTGGGCATGGCGTGTGCCATCTCAAGCATATCCAGTTCGTCGAGAACGTTCAATTGACATCGGCTATCTCGGGTATCTTGGTGACTTAGAAGCACTTGTAAGATTTCGGGGAATGTCAATACAGCGGCAAGCTCAATGGCTGACAAGTTTGTGCTGCCTTTCTGTGTAGCTCTCTCCTCGGGATTCGCAGATCCAATCTCAAGTAGAGTTTTCACCGCAGGTAAGCTACTCATCAGAATAGCTCGGCCGAGTGGTCTCAATGGCAGGCCCAGTCTGTCTTCCCAATCCGCGATGATACGACGAACGTCTTTTCTCATCCCTCGGGTCAACCGCGAGACATCGGCACCGGCTTCGACAAGTCTCCGTGTGATGATTCTCATTTCAGCGTTACCGAACCTGGAAATCCAGTGGAGAGGCGCCTCTTGTCCGAGCTCTGAACCGTTGGGGTCTGCGCCGTTATCCAAGCAGAATTTGGCAGTGTCATACTGTCCAGCCCTGCAGGCGCAGACCAAGGGTGTCTCTGACAATGATTGGTTCGGCAAGTTGATGTTGCATTGGTATTTGCGGAATAGGTGTTCGAGAGCTTTGACGTTCCCAACTGTAGCGGCGTAGTGTAGTAGGCCGTGGCCCCTCTGGTTGACATATATCTTGTCGAATCCAAAATTTCCCCCCGTCCTTAACGTTGCTTGATTTTCAGGTGCGGAGCGAAGACTCGACTCATACTCGTCACCAAGCTCTAGTCGAATATCTGCGTCTAGCGACTCGAGGTTGTCGAGATCGTACGTACGTCTCATCATGCGCGAGGCATAATGCGGCATCCCGGTCCCTCCAGTCAAGATCTTGTTGCACCAAACTGCTTCCCTAATCTTGGCTTGGGCGGCTGCGGCCTTCTCTGGATCGGCAAAGAGTGGAATCACTGTCTCACTATCCTCGATGCAGTGGCGATGCCCACGAAGGATACTCAAGAATAAATCGGTAATCTGCTCATCCGGGGTCAACGGAGAAGCTACGCCCACAGCATTGCAAATCCGGGTCAGCCATGCTTTGGCCAGATAGTCGACATCTGCTGATTCAATTCCTGCTTTGGAGGTTTTGTGTAGCCAATGGCAAGCTCTCTGAGGATCAATGGCGGTCCCGAACCCGCTCAAGCACGCCTGGAAGAGGTGATAGGAAGCTGTCCAAGGTTGAATCTCTGCGGAATCCTCTCCAAACGACGGAGAATCCGCAAGCCGCTCTAGTTCTTTCACCATCGCCACTTGTTGAGGCCAGTCCAGGAAGGTTTTGAGTTTAAAGGGCTCGAATAGATACCCACCGAGGGCAGGAGGCGGAAGATCAGGGCGATACCCTGGGAGATTCCCCTGAGCGTCGTAGGTCCGGCCATACCGACCTAGGAAGTAACCCTGGCCATCCGCATCAACACCATGGGAGCCCGGTATACGAGCTTGTTTCGTCTCTCTCCGGCGGGCATTTTCATGTTCAAGAGCGAACGTATAATCTTCAGCCTGTTCTCTAGACATGCCTCGTAGCCTTGCCTGGGCCTGAACAAGAGATCGAGATGTCGGATTCGGGGTGAGCGTTGCATTCAGTGCGTCGGTAATCATGTCAATAGAGTCGTTTGGCAAGGCGCGGGACTTGCTGTAGGTGTCTACTGAGTCGAGGGCCATGCAAAGAAATGATTCTGACAGCTTGAGCTTCTTCAGTGCCCCCTGTTCATCAGAAGACAAAAGACCAGAAGTTTGCTTGAAGCCGATGGCAATCAAGACATCCTGGCAATCGATAAACGCCCTCCATATGAGCATCCCATACGAGAAAGCGTCAGTAGCCTTGATGCCATCGACAGTAAGGGCTTGGTTTGACTCGGGAGCGTCGTAAGGGATAGTCGTCATTCGCAACAGATGTCCCATATCTGTTCCAATGTCCATCACTGCCCCTCCAAAGTCGGCAAGCTTGGCTGTGTAAGGCTGATCCGGGGGATATTCTTCTCGGTTTTTGAATATTAAGACGTTTTCGTGCTTCAGGTCTCCATGGATTATTCCACAGGCATGAAGGATAGATAATCCACGACCGACATCATAACAGAGTTTCTGCTTGATGCGAAAGGGTAGTGGTGAGTTGGACTTGAGTTGAAGCTGGTCAAGGGAGCCAAAGTCTGCATACTCAAGCACTAATGTCGGAAAAGGTGATCCCGTTTCTGATGAATGTGACCATCCAAAGTCGAGTAGATGTACAATATTGGGATGATATCGCAAAGGTTCATGGAGTAGCGCTCGAACCTCGAGGAGAATATCCTTCCATCGCGAAGGGTGCCTATGTATGGATTAAGTAAAGGTGCCTTGCGCAATCGAGAGCATACGTCAACTGCCTACCCAGACTGATCTCTGGCCGTCTTGATAGCAACCAGAGTGCGACCATGGGCGGCGCCTGAATTTGTTATCCTGGCCCGGTCGACTATGAAGAAGCCTCCTCCCCCAGCCGGAACACGGGATTCTGTCTGGATTTCGTGGCCATCAAAGAACTTGGACGGGTCACCACGGTGAAGCTTCTCTTCTAGATAGGCTACATGGCAAACAAATGAGGCGAATCCAGCTGTTGTCAAGGATGCATCTGGAATTGTGGTCCGTGATGTTTGGTGTGAGGGTGCTGTGACGTCCGATGTTGTGCTTGTCGAGGACTGGCCTGCTGAGTACGAATGGTAGAACCCAGAATCCATTACTACGGGTCAAAGTATTTTGGTCCTGGTAATTAAGTCCTGGTCTGAGGATCGGTGTTGTCGACCTATAGAATAATGACCTACCTATGTCGGCATCCTTGACAAGAACCGACCCCGCGTCCGCGGAGACATGGTAATACCGGGGCCGAATCCATCTTCGGAAGGTCGGAACGTCTACCTGCGGACTCAGCCTCAGTCCCTCATTCTCGCTCCTACAGCGAGTCTGCCACCAACGACGCTATGGTAGATCCCGGCACGGGTATTGCGATCGCTCAAATCGCCTTCTTTGCAGCCTGCAAGGCAGTAGACGCCTTTGGAACCGCTCTCAACTACTTTGATGACGCTGAAGCACTCACTATAGCGCTAGAGATAGAGCGCTTGAGACTCCAGACATGGGGCGCTAACTCGGGCTTGGCCGACGGCAGGTTGGCACCACATCTAGCCTTGGCGAGCGAGATACTTCTTCGTGAGCTGGATGTCATTTCTCGCATGTTTGAAGATGCAGACAAGGTGCGAGACCGGTACGGCGTTCGCGCTGCCGTGGGTGAAGACGAACCTAGCACTAGCGTTGTGTCAACCTTTGTGTCTCGGATGCGCAAGTCGTTGCGATCCAGCGGAGTAAAGCTTTACGGATCACCATCTTTTGATAAGGACGATAATACTGGGGATGTCACGAACACGACAAAGGGAAGCACTATCTCTCGAAGTATGTCGAGCCGTGTCCGATGGGTCATCAAGGACAGAGACCAGTTGAAGAAGCTTGTCACCGATCTCCGTGATGCGATCGATCTCCTGAACAAGCTCTTGACTGAAACGCAGCGAAGAAGATTTACCAGCGACTACGAACGCATCAATGTCCTTGTTGTTGGAAGTGCAGTGGACGAGAAATCCCTGGCCATGATCAGGGCAGCAGTCGACAGTGACCGAGACCCAGATACGCTAGCAAAGGTCAACCGAAAAGCTCTCTCGAGCAACGAGGCTCGACGGACATCGGAGCCAATATCACCTGCAGCGATGAAGTCTCTACGCCTGACGCAATACGATGCCCCCCCAGACTTTGCAACCCGAAGCAGATTCTTGGCTCCAAATAAAGACAATCCAGCCATGCTCTGTCTGTTCGAACGCAAGGCTTTTGAGCCCGACCTGGACCATGATTCCAAAATGATGCTCTGGAGTCGAGTTCAAAAGCTCATTTCACTACTGGCCTTGCCAAAGTCAGCTTCCTTCAAAGTTCCTCAGGCAGCGGGCTACATCCACGACCCCGAACATTACTGCTGGTGGCTCGTTTTTCATTTCCCACAAGTCGTAGGAGCCTCTTCACAACCCACATCTCTCCTGCGCCTGCTACAACCAGATTACAAACCACGTCCGCCTCTTGAGCAACGTTTTAGGTTGGCGAGTGATGTTTCATCCACATTCCACCAGCTTTTCAGCAGCAACTGGATGCACAAGAGCATCCGAAGCGACAATATTCTGTTTCCCTCCATAGATCAGAATGCACTATCTGCTGGCGACCAGCTAGACTCGCCTATCATATGCGGATTTGAGTACTCTAGACTCGAGACAGAAGCTCAGACCATCGACCGCTCCAAGGCCAACAGTGACATCTCGGTTGCTATGTACCGACACCCCGATTACCAAGGCGAAGCGGCGCAAGGATACAAAATCCAGTACGATATTTACAGCCTTGGGCTTGTTCTTCTCGAGATTGGAATTTGGGCGCCCTTGACTAGTCTTTTCGACTCTAAACGCGGGAAGTCATCAGGAAGGGACTCTACGCAGCCGTCACTCTCCTACGACATGAAGCACTTTCATAATTCTGAGGCAAAGATACTCAAGGACAGAGTAACTGCAACTATACAAAAGGATCTACCATTTCGAATGGGCTCAACTTATGCGACAGCGGCACGTTGGTGTATCGACTACAGCAACCAAACGCGGCCAACGCACTCGGAAGAACCACTGTACCCCGCCCTCGACTTTTACAATCATGTTGTCGAGCCACTCTCTATGTTGAGTGAGACATACGCTAGTGGAAGTGATTGAGCGTTGTTGATACACAAGTCAAGTTCTTGAATAAGGCGTCATATAAAGAGCAAACGGGTCGATATTATCAGCGGATCCTTGGCCATTGCACTGGGGCTGTTGCTGCTAGGGTTACCAGGTTGGCGATTTGTGGTGAAGCTGGAAATTGAAGTTGATGTGAAGAAGCACTCGGGTTGAGTTTTACCCATTTCTCTATTAAGGTGGTCAAGTCACAATGCCCAGGGTTCAATTTAAGACGCCAATGAGCCTGGGCAATCGCGCAACCAGCATCAAAGTTCTGTCTTTCTCGGCTCAAGCCAATAATACTGGGACTTGGGTTGGCTCGTCCATAATTAAATCCTACATGTACGTTCCCAAGAGACTATCGTCCGCAATACCAAATAGCGTATTATCCGTACCCTGACTTTCCGTACCAAGCCACGGTCCGCCCCAGGCATCGCCGCTCCCGAACAAGGAATCCATGTCCGCCTGGAAGGCTGTAAACTGACCATCAGCACTCGTCCTGGAGGGTTAGATGTCAAGCTTACCGCTCAGGTCCGGATAACTTGTCATTGTAGCTGTCGCATCCATGTTGATGTTCTTTGTCACCCTCTCGATCCGACTCATGAGCGATCTCAACAACCTCAACGGCCGCTTCAATCCGTAATTACATCCACGTTGAAACTCCAACAGTGCCTGCCAGAAGAAACGAATGCACTCAATGTACTCGTCACAGTCCTGATCGGTATGCTGCAGGATCACAAGCACTGCGCAGTAGGTAGCATACGATATGCCATACTGGGCGCGCCTCAAGGTAAAGGTCTTTTTGTATGCCTCGACTAGTTTCCAGATACGCAATGCAGCCTCGATGCATTTCTGCCGGCTGTCCTCTTGAGCGTCTGACTCGAATGGGCTGGGTTCTGGTGCGAAGCTGGAACGGCCGCGGTTGAGGAATGCTTGCTCGGTCAGGATAACAGAAGCCCAGTAGAGTGCACTGGATTATTGTCAGTAGAAACTCCAGTTGGATAGGTATAATACATACTGCGGTGTGATCTGATGGGGCGGCGGAGTAGGATCCACGCCCGGCTCAAACTGAAGCCAGGCAGGGACATTATCCTGGTATTGGCGCAGTTGCTCCCTGATCTCTCGTCTCTTCTGTATCAAACTTGCTTTGTGTGTTTCGGCAGATGACTTGGACAACTCAGAACTACCGGTCGTGTAGAAAGCCTCTATGATACGAGACAAAATGTGACAAAGCCGAAGGAAACATCGGAATGTGCTGATTGCATAGCATGGCCGTCCCCGATAAGCCGGCACATTTGGGTCGAAAGGATGCGCCTCGGGGTCCACGTATGGTTTCCACTCTTCCATCTCCTCATAAGTATCGAGATACTCTTCAGGCATGTTGCCAGTCGCTTCGGTCATTGCTGGAGGGCGGCCCAGAAATAGGGACTGCAACTTGTCTCCGACATAGGCCGCCCAGTAGACTCTCCGCCTCATTTCAACATCGACTGCGGTCAGTTTGAAACCTGCGCCAGCCTGACTTGCTCTGCCTTGGGGTGTTGGCTGGATATCTAAATGGCAGCCAAGGTCGGTGATCATCCTGTAGGCAATGCCACAGAATACCCAGCCAGCGCTCTGCTTACCTCGTGGTACTAAGCAAGCACCGCAAGTTAGAAGCGCCACAACGGTTGGCATGGTTGGCTTGTCGACGTGATCAACCAGAAGTGACTTGAATCGTTCGTAAAAGGCCAGACCCATGGTCTGGGGATCGTGGGGATCCTTGCGTAACAAGGATATTCGGTCGCTGTATAAACTGCTCTGGAAATAAATAGCATTTAAGAGCAGTTTATTTACGTAGGGACCGTTATGAATGAGACTATCCATAATAGCCGGTCGATATGTGAGCAGGTATGATAAATGCTGTCGGTTCCAGTGCAGGTCCAGTAAATGCATGGCTGTATCCATCGGGACTCCGTCAAAGTCAATCTTGGACGTGATACTGGGTGATGAATAAAGAGCCGTCTCTTCCTGTCTTCGAATGGCTGCGTATGAAACAAGTCTGTCTCTGGTGGCCTCTTTCGACGTGGCGCATTCTTCACTCTCGGCTCTTTGTGGGTTGACCAACAGCGTCCCTGAGGATTGGTCGTGCAGCAGGCTTGTAGCGCCGTAAAGCTGAAAGCTATCTCCCTCATTTTCGTCGCCACCCTGAGTAGGTTCAGGTGATAACAGCTGATTATCGATGGCAGGTTCAGCGCCACGATCCAGTGATGCCAAAACCGCAGCCGCAGCTGAAGAGGTGAGTATGGGAGAGTGGCTGAGTGGTCCCCGATGCGAACTGGGCGGTGTGTCCTCGGATAGAAGAGAGCGTACACTAGTAGGTGGATGGGTAGAGGTTGCGGGCGTGAAAGCTCTTGAAGAGCCAACATCACTGATGGGATACCGTAGGGGTGCGGCCTGAGCCTGGGTATCACCTCGGCCGCCATGAGAAGCTTCATGAGACGGAGACTGAGCAGCCTTTTCGCGCATTTGCTCCTTCAGTTCCTCGACTTGCCTCTGAAGCGCTCTCACGTCTTCCTTTCTGATGCGGATAGCCGTCCGTCTAGCATCCTGAAGATAGACGCATTCATCGCCTCTCCTGCGACAGGCCGTGCATTTAGGGCGTTGCCCATCGCATTTGACCTTGGATTTGATGTCAGAATCTCAAACATGTGGCAAATGCAAGTGTAACGTGAGACAAGAATACTACGAAACGGGGGGCTTGCTGACCTTTTTCTGACGACATATCCTGCACGTCCGGCAGCTGTCATCTTTGGGAGATGATTTGCGCGGATATCCCCTCCTGTGAGAGTCCGGTGATGGAACTGCCGATTCCAGGTTTGACATTTCTCCAGGTTTTGGCCGGCTATAGCCTTCACTTATCTCGAGGGAACATGCGGCGCGTCGCGGGGGGAACAGGGCGACTCAAGATGGTGGGACTCGGGATCTATCCCCGAGAGAAGCCGAGATGGCTTCGGGAAGCTTGGACAGTTTTGATAGCATGGCCTGCACTGTTCGGCTTCTATTTCTCTATCATCCGCTTGTCCAGGATTTGGTCTCGGCATATCCTTCCAGTGTTGTCGGGTCTCTGCGAACCCTAGGCTAATCTTTCCTTGCCAAGCATTGTATCTCTGTAGTTCTTTCAAGCTGGATATCATGTGGCTGATCCACTTCGGATAATGCATTGCCGACGGAAGTTTGGAAAGCCGCACTCTCGGAAGTAGCTTCACCGTGTGTCCGTAATGACTGCCCACGTATATCAGTGACCGGCTCTCCTTTACAATGGCCGAAACGCGGGGGTTTTAATTCCTTAATGACTTTCCCCGAGTATGCCTTTCTCTGAGAAACCCAATACCCCGAGCTGCAACTCGGATAACTTACTCCCAGCCAATGAAGACAATCGGCATCGTCGGCGGAATTGCGTGGCCGAGCACGCTCGTCTACTACCGAAGGATGAACGAATATTATACGGAACGCACGGCAGGCAGTGGTCTGCAGACGCCACGGCTTTTGCTGGCTCAAACGGACTTTGCTCTTGTGGAGCAGGCACAGACGGAAGGACGATGGGACGAAGTGGGAAGACTGCTCGCTGCCGAGGGAAACAAACTTAGAGCCGCTGGCGCCAACTTTTTCTTGCTTGCGTGCAATACCGTCCATATTGCAGATCATTTCATCACGCCCAGTGTGGACTTGCCCATGCTCCATATTGTCGACGCAGCCGCAAAGAAGGTCCTCGACAATGGCTACAAAACTGTTGGTCTTCTTGGAAGCCGTTACACCATGACGGGCACTTATTTTGTCGGCCGTCTAGAGAAGTACGGGCTTGAGGTTCTAATAGCTGAGGGAGAGCATCAAGAGAACGTACACAGTGCCCTCTATCAGGAACTAGCCAAGAATGTCTTTCTTCCAGAGACGAGGGAAAAGTTCAAGGCTGCCATGGCAGACCTGGTTACGAGAGGGACAGAGACCATCATCCTTGGCTGCACCGAGTTTGGCATGCTGGTGCACCCAGAGGATAGTTCAGTACCCATCATTGACACCAGCATTGCACATGCTGAGGCTGCTGTCGATCTTGCGTTGGCAGATGAATAGATAGAAAAATTAGTCAATACGAAACGTGTGCAATCTATAAACTCACACATTAAAACAAAGTGATGAGAGACGTGATGAATCACAGCCATACTAAGCACATGGTGTTTCTAACTTGATCCTGAGACAAGCTGCACATATGCTCTTACCTTTTGCTGATTTTGAAGTTTTCGTTCTATTTGTGGCAGATTTATTATAATAATAATGGAAGAGAAAAGTAGACCAGTTTATTTCATCTCATCATAGGTAATGACCGCTTCGCTAGTGACTGTTTCCAACTAAATATGTACCTACTTAATAGACATGTCCCCCTACTCCCCTTCTCAAGTCAAATTCGCCAAGCATTCCTCAACCGACGCCTTCTGCATTTCACTGTAAAGTTCAAACTCCTTGTTGACTTTGCATCCAAGCCCCTTCTCAAAGGAAGCCTGGTCCGCCACCGCAGCATGGTCCATACCACCGTCATCCCCTAGATTCGAGTGGAAAATCCCCGCTGCACTGACGGGCAAGAAGTCTTCGTACGTGATGGGCTCAAGCTCAACAATTCCAGAATCAACCAGCTTGTCGATGTTGGAGATCTCAGAACTTTTTGATGCACCAGGGCTTGGCTTGTAGGTAAAGTACGCAAGCTCCTCCCTCCTCAACGTTTCCAAGTCATCGGGGAACCTCTCAAAAACCTTGACCAGAAGCTCTTGTTTCGACTCGGGTTTTGTTTCAGGCGAGAGCTTAGCGGTAGCCTGACGCCACTCATTGATCAGATCGTCGTAAAGTCGACGGCCTTTGGGCGTCAACGCCATGCCTCGCTGCTCAATCTCTCCAAAGCGCGCTTTGTGGCTACCGCCAGTCTCTGCGCCCTCGGAGAATGCAATCGCCTCGTCAAGAGCGAGAAAACTAGTCTGTCGCAGCAAGATGGGGCAATTCCTTGGAGGAGGCCCCTCGATCGCTTCTTTTGCATTTAGGCCGTACCGCTGCATCTCGACCTGTGCCGCTTCAATGTCAAGCACGCGAGGTGTCAGGTGGTTGATGTGAGGCCCTTTGAAGCACACCACGTCTGCAATCAGCGGGTGTGCTGCGCGAAGAGCCTTGTAGGTTTTCATGTCCACTGTCGATGTCTGATGCCAGCGGAAGGTTTCGAGCGCCTCTTTGATGAACTCCTCAGCAGTGGCTGGTGAGAATGGGCCTTGGGTCTCAAACATCTCAATCAGCTCCACACAGCGGGGAGTGAAGATGCTGCGTTTGCTTAGGATCTCAGCTGCCTGGGAACGGAGAGCTTCATCTTGGATCAGCTCCAGGCGTAGCAGAGATGTGAATACTCGGAAGGGGTTGTATGCCAGTGCTTCTTTTGTAAGAGGGCGGAAGCACGTAGCATGGACTGGAAGACTGGCGACGGTGAGGTCATAGTAACCGACAGGATGCATCCCCATGACCGAGAACAGCCGACGCATCATGGCTAACTCGCTTGCTGTTCCGAGCCGGATAGCGCCATGACGTTCGACCTCGACGCGATGTTGAAGATTTTTGTCTTTCCGGTGGTTGATGTCAGACACGAGCTTCAAGAGCGTGCCGTACTGGGGAACTTCCTTCCGGTACATGTCTGAGAGCGCGGAAGCAAACATGGCCCTGATGGCGTCGGGGGTGACACTTTCTTTCACACTCATGGTGGAGATTGTGCTTGTGGTGTCTTGGGTAGAATACAAGAGGACGATGAGTCAACTGTAGAGAAGATATGCTGAACTATGGTTGATTATTCAACTATGGTAGACTGATGGACTAGGAGTTGTGTTTTAGGATGGTCTGGTGTCCACCTTTTAATACTCGGGGCCCAATGGTTTCTCGGCCTTATAGATGCGCATTTCTCCTGGTGCTATGCCGTGAAATGACGCCAACTTGATATCGGCCTTTGCATGTCCGTTATCTCTGCTCGGAGGTGTGGAACGGTAAGTGCCGGCTTACGGGCGGCATTGGGGAAACAGAACCCGACCATTGCAGCTGGCCTTGTCATTTGATCTATAGGCTTGATTATCTTAGGTAAGAGATAACGTTTTCTCGGGTTTTCTTGCCTGTTTTCTCGGTGGAGGCTGTCGCCAGGACTATACAATACCGAGATGTGCAGCACGGTGCTCGTGCATGTACATACAACCGGTGAATCTTTGTTGGCGGAGTTTACCACAGGAACCACCACTGGGTATGAGAAAAGCTAGATATTTATGACAGACCTTGAGATTAGTTTGACCTTACGGTATAACCAACTGAATCCTAATCAAATAGGCAGGATGTTTTGGTAGGTATCTGAGTCCGAGAGATACTAGAGCCAAGTCAACCAATGAAAACAAGCCATCGCCTCAACTCCGAGCTGACCCCGCTCTCGTGGATCTGTTCGCCGAGTTTCCTCCACGCATCAGTGACGCACAAGATATTGAATGGATGCCACAAGGCAAAGACGCGCACATCAGGCTTGTGAGCCTTGCAGGTTCGTATTAATATCGAATCTCTTTCTGGTTTATTTTCTAATCATGCTAGAGCAGGCGCAAAAAGGTCAAGTGTCCAGGAGAACGGCCGGCATGCTCCTTCTGTCGACGTCTGCGGCAGCCCTGCGAGTATAGACCCGGCGAACCCGATCTCGTCCAGGTTGCCCAAAACCGCATGATTGTAAGTTCCATCGCGTTATTGGCAAGATTGGGAGTGTTTCCTAGCTGTCAAGTCGAACAGCGAGATTCAAGTTCATGTCTTGATAATCTGTTTAGGAACAACGGATGGGAACGATTGAAGGAAAGCTGGACCAACTGATACAATCCCTAAAGTGCGTCAAAACCACCAGTAGCTTAGTAAAGATGCTGATACTAGATCCAGTCCATCGAGACCTGCAGCTCACGCCGCAGGACCCTCAATCTCATCACCAGTCACCAGCTCATTCGAAGAACTCCCCGACGCACCACAGAGCAGCCAAGGCCAAACAGGTCTTGAGACCACACTGTAATAACATCAAAGTACAATATTATTCGTCATCAAGCTAATCAAATGAACATAGACTGTTATCTGAGGACGAAAACCTGCTTGAAGCTGCACAGCTATATCAAAGATGGTGCCTCCACCAACCCCTTTCCCTCTTCAGACAAGAAGGGTTCCTCGAGTCTCTCAGACATCGCGACCGTGAGCTTCGTCTTGCCATACAGGCTCTTACTTGTCGATTTCCTCCTGGAACACTCACACCCGAGAAACAACAATCGATAGATAAACTGATCAAATCATGTCGCAATACGGTCATGGACCGCGTGTCTAGCAGGAGGATAAAGCTTTCTACCTTGCAGACTCTGTGTCTCTTGAGTATGATTGAATTTGCAAGCAAGCGTCCTGACGTCTGTACCTCTATGGAAGTGGGCTAACTTGATCAATCGCAGATGGCAGTGTGATGCAGGCCGGGCTTGACCTGGGAATGGCCCACTACTTTGCGAGCAGTCTCCCACCAGGTTCATCCCTAGGTGACCCAGCGGAATGCTCCTTGTGCATCCAGAGCATATCTCTCCTGCAAAACATTCAGGGATGTATCTCTGACGTTACGAATGCTACAAGTCCGGGGAGCCTCTTTAGAAATAACAAACAACTATCCGGACCTTTTAACTACCGATCAAACAGACCCCCCTTGCTTCGGGAGCTAGACCATCAGGGGAACTCAGACTCGGGGATTCTTGCCTACGGCGCTCAAGCTGCCGAGGCGTGGCAGATGGTCCGCGCCTACGCCGCGTCCCACGTCGGCCCGGATGAGCCTCCTCCATGGGATCCTCAGTCGGATTACTCCCTCATCATGCTGCATCACATGGAGCTCGACTGCCAATACCCAGTCAAGTACCGCTTTGCCACCAACAACTTTGGCGGTCTCACCCCCGAAGCTCTGCAGCAGCGGAGAGAGTACTGGGGTCCCTGGCTGTTCCAACAGTTTGTCTTCTCAGCCATTCCCTCCCTCGTGAACCACCCGTTTCTACTATCTATGCGTCTCAAGAACTTTCGACACATGATGCCGCAGACCTTCATCCATCAGTCTTTTGACCAGATCTCCAGGCACAGCACTTGGATCATCTGTTTCCTCGACCTTGTCGAGAAGCAGCAGTTTCAGGTGTCGGACCCTTTGGTTGCGCACTGCGTGGCGATCGTGGCTACTATCCACCTACAGCACAGCTTTGTCAAGGATGATGCGCTCCGTCAGAAAGCACAGAATGGATACGATAAGTGCATGAGATTTCTGGATCGTATGGGCATGATCTGGCCGTGTGTTGCCTCAATGGTATGATCGACACGTCCTACTTTACGATTGGAACTAACACACAGCCAGGCACAAAACTTGCGGAAGCTGCAAGATAGCATCACCATGGTGCCCTCTCCTGGCGGCCAGAGTGACCATTCCGGAGAACCCCATTTGTCTTGGTCCATCGATGCGCAGCTGCTCTGGGATGTTCTCATCTATGAAAAGGCTGTGCGGTGCAATGCCGAGGCAGACAGGTCAATGTTTGACGATTCTATAACTTTGGAAGCTGATCACCGTGAGCAAGATATTGCAGAGTTCGCCATGGTCGGTTCTGCGGGCATCTCCGGGCACAAAACAGTGCCCCGAGAAGTCAACGCGTATGCACCCGACGACAACAAAAGTTACCACAGAATCAGCAACTCAACTACTCCCGCTGAGGCGGCGGTTGGCGGATTCAGTGTCACGGATGAACGACTCTTTGAGGGCTTTGGGGGTATGCAGCAGATGATGGATCAGGACAACTCTTTCTTGCAAGCCCAGGACTTTGGCAAAGCGATCAACGATTGGTTCAACTTTGACATGACGTAGATATTCTTGCATTGTTTGGGATCTACAGGGGCTTATCTTGGTATTTGTATAATGTCTCTCTATCATGGTACGAGTTCCGATACAGATCGCAGTGTTGGTATCCGGTTTGATGACTTCGGCGAGCCCTGAATACAGTCCCCCTTTAAAGCTCAACACCTAGGTTCACGTGAACGGCTTTAGACTGAGTGTACGCATCGAGTGCATACTGACCCAACTCTCGCCCAATACCCGAAGATTTATACCCACCAAAGGGAATGCCAAAATGCGAATCACCAGAAGAGTTGATCCAGACCATGCCAGCCTGCAACTTTCGAGCCACCTTGTGTGCCCGGGATACCTTTTCCGTGAAGAGAGCTGCAGCAAGACCATATGAGGTGTTATTGGCCTTGGAAATAACCTCCTCGTCGGTACTGAACTTGGCAATGGAGACCACGGGACCGAAGATCTCTTCCTTCATGATCTTCATGTCTTCGGTAGTCTAGTATCCTTCCATTAGCATCCCAAAGGGGTATTATTCCGGGGTGAGATTAGGCAAGTACTTACGTCTGCAAAGACAGTGGGCGTGAGGAAGTACCCCTTGTCGCCGTACTTGCTGCCTCCATAGAGAAGCCTAGCACCAGACTTTCTACCCTCCTCGATGTATGAAACCACCCTGTCGTATTGAGCTTTGGAAACTTGCGGGCCTTGCCAAGTAGATTCGTCAAAGGGGCTACCAAGCTTCTCGTTCTCCTTGGTGACTTCGACAAACTTGGCTAGGAATTTGTCATAGATGGACTCATGCACGTAGATTCTTGATGTTGACGTGCAGACCTGTTGATCATCAGTTAGTCAGAAACCTGCACATCAGAGACTCGAAGGAATAGAAAACAACTTACCTCGCCCTTGTTATCCATGATGCCAAAGTGGCACCACTTGACAGCCTGGTCCAGCTCTGCATCAGCAAAGACGATAGACGGGCTCTTGCCACCGCATTCCAGCGTGATATTTTTCAGGTTATTCGCCGCGTCCTTCATAATAGCTCGGCCGGTATTAGTACTACCGGTAAAAGCCACCTTGTCAATGCCCATATGGCCAGCAATGGCTTTACCCGTCTGTGGGCCGAGACCAGGTACGACATTAACAACACCAGCGGGAAGACCAGCTTCCACCACAAGCTTTCCAAAATACAATGCTGAAAGTGGTGTCTGCTCGGCTGGCTTGAGCAGAACAGTATTGCCGCAGGCCAAGGCCGGGGCAATCTTCCAGGCCAGCATCATAAAAGGGAAATTCCAGGGGATGATTTGTCCGCAAACGCCGAGGGGCTCTTGCAGGACGTACGCCAGTTTGGCAGGCGATGTTTCAATGGTCCGGCCGGTGATCTTGTCGGCGGCGCCGGCGTAGTAGCGGAACACGTTGTACGACTCATCCAGGTCGCCGGCGAGAGCGGCACTAAAGGGCTAAACAAGTCAACAGTCAGCTCACTATCTCTCACGAAGATATTGCAAGACGGACCTTGCCGTTATCAAACGCATCAATGGCGGCGATAAGCTCACGGTCGCGATCAATGAGCTCAGCGATCTTGTAGAGAAAGGCGCCGCGATCGACGGCAGCAAGCTCCGACCACTCTCCTTCAAATGCCTTGCGGGCTGCTGCGACGGCCTTGTCGACATCCTCAGTCGAGGCTCCTTTGAGCTTGATGACTTCTTCCTCCGTTCTACGGTACCGTGAGTATAACTGAATTGATCAACAGAGTGCGGAGAATCTTACACTGGGTTTGTCACGGCAAACTCATCGCCTGAAGCGGGGACAAATTCATTGTTGATGAACAGACCGGTCGGTTGGTCGTACTTGGTGCCGTTAGGCAGCGTGATCTGAGTTGTCGACGCCATGGTTAATATACCGAGGGGCAGAGGGAGAGAGGAATGGAGAAAGAGTGTGCCAGTCCTGACAGTTGGTCTGGGTTTTATTAGAATGCAGAGCAGCCGACGTGGCTGATATCAGTCGCCGTGGTAGCTAGAATGAGCTACATGATGATGCAAGGAGCTATACCACTTTGGGAAGTTTTGCGAGCCACCGGAGGCATGGCAAAGATAGGGTGTCACAGCAGCGGTTATGATAGTCCAGTTTGGAAGGTTTTGGGGCCAAACTGAGGGGAAATGCCGAGTGAATATCACGAGCCGTATGCGGAGAAACTGGGTCTGTCTTGGCGTGTGTTGGACACAAGCCCCCAAAACTAGTCTTGAATAGGAAAGTTTTTAGGCCTTTCAAGCACATGTCATGCGGCATGTATCGACCGGCCACCATTCCTCTCAACTGGCTCTACAGATAACACACACGAGCCCGTTATCTCACTTGCCCTTGATCGGGGATTATTCTGGGCATTTTGCGGGGTAACGTGGAGGTGGGCATCATCATGGCCACTGGAGTAATTGCTGATCGGAAATATTCATGATCCCCGAGGCGTGACAGCAGCATGATACAGCCCATCCCCTAATCAGCGAAAATGCGAGCCTTGAGATTGACCCCTCCGTGAGTAATCGCCAAGATCTTGGGTGACTGGGTTCTACGTTTCAAGCAGTCACGGGCAGCCACTCTCTGGGTAGATAAAGACAGCAGTGCGACCGAGCAGAAACATCTAGGCTTACCATTATAAACCAGCATTTTCCACGAATTCGTTTTAGACCACAGTTGCCTCACTAAACCAGTAAATCTTCCACATGAGGTCTTAGCTTTCTATATCATTAATCTAAATCAGGTACCCCGGCAATCATGTCCACTCTCAGCTACTTCAACTACGAGGGCGTCGGCGCAACCAACAACCGCCTGTACTCCTACTCACAAGCTGTCCGTGTCGGCAACATCGTCAAATGCTCTGGCCAAGGCGGCTGGGACCACGAAGGAAACATTGACGAAAAAGACCTTCAAGGCCAGATCGACCTTGCCTTCAAAAATGTCGAGAAGAACCTCAAGGATGCCGGCGCAAAGGGTTGGGAGGACGTTTACCTAGTCAAAAGCTACCATAAATCACTATCTGGCTCTTTTGACCTGATGGTTGAGCGGTTCCGCAAGTGGATGCCGAATCATCAGCCGGTTTGGACCTGCGTGGGTGTCACTGAGTTGGGCATTCCAGGCATGATTGTTGAGATCGAGGTTGAGGCGCATATTTCTTAGTGTAGACCAACAACCGAGGAGCTGAGAAGCTACGGTAAGAGGGGACTTGATGTACAGGCATATTCGTGTCAATACAATTAAGTTTGAATCAAGTCTTGATTTCATGGCTAGGCATGTTGGTATGGCGAGTGCTGAAAATCTAGGGTAGGTATGGTGGTACCTATATGTAATAGGTAGGAACTGTTGACGTTTGTGCCAGATATTAGTCCCGCCAGTGGGGACGGAGAAGCACCGCGCCCTCTCCGACCCGAACTTATCTGGGCGGGCCGGCTCCGTACCCACCGTGAAAAACAAGCCAATCAGCAGATGCCGTTATCTTAGATACAACTATCAACCATTGACCGTCCTAGATTATCGAAGCATCCTTATAAATAGGACCGTCCTAGTTCTCAGAGCCAGGATAAGTTACCTAGACAAACGATTATACTTGTCAAGGTTTCCCAGTCTCCCTCCTCTTACCACCATGTCCAGCCTGCCCTCCCAAGAAGATGCCATCGTCATCGTTGGTGCAGGCGTTTTCGGCCTCTCCACAGCCTTGGAGCTCAAAAAGAGGGGCTACAAGGATGTAACAGTGCTGGATCGATTCCAACCGCCTGTCGTTGACGGCAGCAGCGTCGACATCTCGCGCATCATCCGGGTCGAATACGGAGACCGGCTCTACGGCAAGATGGCCCGGGAGGCACTGCAGGGTTGGAATACCAACTACAAGGACCACTTCCACGCCTCCGGGTTTGTGATGCTGACAGAGATGGGAAGCCCGTATCTGGCCAAAACAATGGCCGTCGGCGACACCCTTGGAGATGGAACTGGAACCGAGGCTCATGTCGACGCAACCAAGCTGTACAACCGGTACCCCGATTTTCCCTCCAAGTTGGATGGGATGTCTGCTTTCGTCAACACCAAAGGCGGCTGGGCAAATGCCGAGTCGAGTATTCGGCAGCTCAGCCAGGAGTGCAGCCGCGCCGGTGTCAACTTCATCACCGGAACCCGTGGCCTGGTAACCTCCCTTCGTCGTTCCGGCAAGCGAGTCACCGGAGTCAACGTCGCTCAAGGGCCGCCCATCTCAGCTACTCAAGTTATTCTCAGCACCGGCGCGTGGACCAACAGACTATTGCCTCTAAGCCATGCCACCACAGCATCCGGACAACCCGTCGGGTTCATCCAGTTGACGCAGGAAGAGGCAGACTCGCGGCGGAACATGCCAGTGATAATCGACATGGTTTCAGGAGTGTTTGTTTTCCCGCCCACGCCAGACACCAACGTCCTCAAACTTGCCCGTCACGGGTACGGCTTTGCTTCGACAGTTGAAGTGGAGGGTGGCAACCGGGTTATATCCTCCCCCATGCTGACCAGCAACAACGCGGCCTCTGGATATCTTCCTAATGATGCTGATGACGGGCTGAGGGAAGGTTTGCGGAAGCTGCTGCCTGAGTTTGGAAACCACCCTTGGTCGAAGAGACGACTCTGCTGGTACTCGGACACTCCCAAAGGCGATTTTATCGTCGATCGTCATCCCCTAGCAGATGGGCTTTTCGTGGCTACTGGAGGCGCGGGACAGTAAGTTTATTCTTTCCGTCTTGAGATTTCACATAATTGACCTTACATCCCAGTGCGTTCAAATTCCTGCCCGTTCTGGGCCGTTATATCGCCGATTGCTTCGAGAACAAGGCATCCGATGATATCAGACAGCAATGGAGGTTAAGGCTACCTGATGGTAAGCCAGAGGGCCTCATGGCTGGAGATGGTAGCCGTGGTGGTCCGCCTCATAGAGTCATGAGTAGAAGCGAGCAAGCAAAGCTGTAGACGATAGATGTTGGAAATCCATTTCATTCATCAATGAACCAAAAGGTATTGTTTACGAGTTGACAATGTGAGTGACAGTTTCCGAAGTCGTGTGTCGTCGGAGTCAATTCAGCTGCCGTCCTCCCTTCGGATCTCGCCCTCGGATCTCGTGCACGGGACGGGTGGGTCCGGATCTCGTGGATCATGTGGATTCCGGGGTAGCGTGGGTACCAGGCCAGGACATTGGGAATAGACTCCCCGTAACTCCCTTTACGGCGCAACGGATTGGATCACGGACCAGCAGCGGTAGCATTTCCTCAACGATCCCGACAATCACGACATCGGAAGGGTGTTCAGTCGACCATGTAGGATATAAATCTTGCGTCTCGGCATCCCTATCTCGCACTGCAGATCAACGTAACAAGACACAATTTCCACTACCCCCTGTCCATCATGGGAGTGTTTGCCAAGTTTCGTCTCTTCAACCGGCGACTTGCCCTGGCCTGTACACTCATCGCGATATCCACTTTCAACTATGGCTTCGACAACCAGGCCTTTGCCAGCACCCAGGCCATGGATCCTTTTGAGAGGCAGTTCGGCGTTTTGAACGAGAAGAAGGGAACATACACGCTTGAGCCATACTGGCTTTCGCTGTTCAACAGTTTGAACTATATTGGCTTTGCTGCCGGTACGTGAATTATGACCCATCCCCGCCATTGACATGCTAATACCACCGCTAGGGGTCATATTTGGCAGTCTGATCTCGTCTCGATGGGGCAGGAGATGGTGCATGTTTGTCATGAGCGTGTATGCTCTTGGCACAGCCACAATTGCTGTCACATCCTTCCATCGCGAGCAGATCATGGCAGCCCGGGTACTCAACTATGTCTACGTTGGCATGGAACTGGGCGTTGTTCCGACGTTTCAGTCCGAAATTGGTACGTAAAAGCCATCAGACCTGGTAACTGGCTCTTCTAACAACACCCAGTCCCGGCTCAAGCCCGCGGCTTCATGGTTGGATCATACCAGCTGAGCCTCGCAGTCGGCGGCCTCGTCATCAACAGCGTCTGCTTCGGCACAAGCTTCCTTCCCGACAACCGCGCATGGCGAATCCCCCTCGGTCTATTCTACATTGTCCCGTCCATCGTCGCAGCCTTCATCTGGTTCATACCCGAGTCGCCCCGATGGCTTCTCCGCAAGGACCGCGTGGAAGAGGCATGGCAGAACCTCCGCAAGCTCAGAGAGGGCGCTTTTACAGAGGAACAAATCGAGGCCGAGTTCAAGGAGCTCCGTACATCGCTTGAGCAGGAGGTCGAGCAGGGTCGATTTATCGAGCTCTTGCAAGGGAACAACCTCAAGCGAACGGCCATCGTGATTGCTGTCAACTTTCTGATGCAGGCCAGCGGCCAGGCGTTTGTGTCGCAGTACGGTGCGATATATGTCAAGATGCTGGGGACTATCAACCCGTTCGGGTTCAATTTGATCACGGCGGGCATCAACATTGTGACTCTGACGTGTATCCTTCTCTGGACAGACCTTGTGGGAAGACGGTATGTGTCCCCTCCCAATTTCTTCTCAGCATTCTCTAACGAAACAAGAATTTTGATGATCATGTCGTCTTGCACCATGTTTGTCGCTATGACTACGATGGGAGGCTTGGGAATTGAGACCCCAGTAGCCGACGACAGGAAAAAGGGCGTGTTAGCTATGATGGCAGTCTTCGCCTGTGGATTCTCCATGGGCTGGGCACCCCTTAGCTACGTCGTCACGACCGAGATATCAGCCCTACGCCTTCGGGATCTTACCTCACGTGTTGGGTTCACTACGAACGTCATTATGAAGTGAGTACTTCACTGACCCTTTTCCATTGGTTGCAGCTAACAATAGATCCCCAGCTTCACTGTCAACTTCATCATCCCTTACCTCATCTACGACCAGTACGCCGGCTTGAACAGCAAGGTCGGCTTCATCTTTGGCTCTCTGATGGCTGTAGCTATTGTATTTGTGTACTTTTGCGTTCCTGAATGCAAGGGAAAGACGCTGGAGCAGGTGGATTTCTTGTTCAACCAGGGCATCCGGATCCGGGATTTTGGAAAAGTCGACGCAGCGGCCATGATGAGTTCGTTGGCGGACGAGGACTTGGGCAAGAAACACGAGTCGGATGTTGAGAAGGGCTCTGTCGTGGCTGCGGTGAAACACGAGAGCTAAGCCCCCTAGAGCCTGTGAGCGGTGCTGCTTGTTCACGGTGAGACGTGCTTGGTGCTTATCAACCATGTCTTGTAGGGCAATTGCATAATATTGACTATCCTGCTAAATAATGAGGCACATCTACATCAGTGTACGCATTCAGTTGCAAGTCGAACGGATCCATGGGAAATGTCATTTCTTGATCCCCAAATGCTACATCGGCTGAGTTGGACAAGTCGTAGCTCATCAAATTGTAGCCAAACGATTGACTTGGATGGATTGTTTCGTTCTGATTCGATCCGAGCATGTCTTGATTCTCGCTTGGCAGGGAGAAAGACCAGCTACCTTGATCAAGTGGATCAATGGGAGTTGCTGTATGCGACTCCTCCCCATTAGACTCGGGGGGGTTGATGGCTGGGTCGGTCTCCTCTTCATCCTCCGGGGCATACGCGTGTTTCGAGCGGCGGTGTAGCTTTTCTTGAAGACGAAGCGTTCCCGGTGGTGATCTTCAGAACAGTTAGCACTAGGACCAAGTCATGAACTTGTCTCGACATACGATGCTTCTGCGGACCGAGATCTTGTGCCCAGTCTTGGGATGATCTTCTCGATATCAGAGATCTAAAGATACGTTAGTCAGCAAGCCACACCTCAGATGCAAGGGAGTGAGTGTCAACTTACGCATGAAGCTACACAATCAAACCTAGTCTGACTTCGCGATGCAATAAATAAAGCATCCGCCAACTTCTCCTTCACAGCCGCCAGCGAATGATCTCCATGCGACGGAAGGAGGGTCACCAGGTGATCAATGATCTTGGTGGATTGATAAGTGACCACGGCCAGTGTAGACGACTCGATCTGGCTGCTCGTTTCCAGTCGACGGACCTTGGACCACAAATCACAACAACCCAGGGCGCTTTGTAAACACTGTCGCTGGCAGTAGTCGATGTACTCTCTCGGTGTTCGCCCTGCGGCTTCTGGAGAGACGCATTCTCGGATGCCAGGGATTAGAAAGCGATGCAAGTCACAGCGACAGCTGAATAGAAGCGTGTGAAGCGTGGTGTATGTACGCGCTTCATCTGAGTGGCACATGAGCATAAGTCTGCTCTCGTTGAGCTGCAATTCCTCGGGTAACGACTCTTCAAAAGAAGCAAGCTCCAAGTCTAGCGAACGTAGCTGTCCACGACTAAGATAAGGGCTAGATCCGTCGAGTATCACACGTCTGGTATACCTTGTAGATGTCAGCCAAGTATACTTTCAGACTGTGCTCAAGACGCACCTCAAAACCCTATCGCGAATGTCATAGAGCCGCATGAGAAAGGCCAATGCGTTCAAGTCCGTATCAACCTCACTCTTACTACGTAGGAATGGCGAACGTGACCTCAGGCCTAGCTGAAAGTTGTGATGACTGCTTGGTAGCCGGACATGCATTCTCTGCGTCGGGCAGACGGTCAAGTCCTCTATGCCTCCGGAGAAGACCTTGTCAGTGGTGTAGATGGACCACATCAGTCGACGGAGACACTCTTGCTTCACAGCATCCATGGCCGGGCGTTCGTAATTGAGGCGCTTGGTGAAGGCTACTCTGGCTGCAATCGAGATGAGGACCCATGCATCTCCCGTGAAGCGCAGAGAGGAGAGGAACTTGACAACGAGCATTAGTGCTTGGAGTTTTGAGATTGTCATGTCACCCATCTGGTCGACTAATTCGTGTTGGACTTGTTTCATCCAGGCAAAGGCAGTCGACTTTTCGCCATGGTAGGCGGAGGTCAGTCGGAGTGCGGAAGCACAAATGGCTTTGAGCAACACCTTGTCGAGCTTCCCTTGACTCCATTCAGCAATAGTGGTAGCTCTGTGAAGGAAAACACAGTCGGCAAAGTCAGTTTTGTCAAAGTAGGCGTCTAGGTATTGTCGGACAGAGTCTCTATCCTCAGCCTCAAATGCCCTATGCTAGTGTCAGCGACACTCGTTAACGGCAGGGTAAAGTCAACCCATACTGGGGCGAATCCTCGTTAACGGCACTGGACATGCCAATTGGTGTAAATTGGCATGGGACTGACCCATGATCGGTCGGGGGAGGACTGACGGGCGACTCTCCAGCCGCATCAGACTGCACAACGCCTCCATCACCAAAGAGGCACTCCAATCCGTGGGATCTGCATCGGTCACACGGATGGGTTCCGGAACACTTCAGTTTTGCCAGCCGACAGGATGCGCAGGCCCGGAGGATGCGACGCCTCTTGATTCCGGCTTGAGTCAAATCCCGACCTCGGTTGTCACCTGTCGACTCTGTACTGCTCCGGGACACATAGCTGCAGGCCAAGTCCAGACGCTCGCAGCGCACGCAGCCGGTAGTTCGTCGATCGCATTTGACCTATCGAACCTTCATCAGCGGGGAACCCAGCTACTAGAATGCGGGGATGCCAACCTTTCTCGCGCGACATTGCTTGCAGGCGAGCTGTTTGGCCGGCGTCAATGGCCCGGGAGACTGGTCGTCGCCCTCTTGGGGATTCATTTTCGGCACCAGAAATAAAGGGCGAGATCCGAGCGAGTTCCAGGTGCTGCCAGATGGGTTTGGACGGGGTGGATCTCAATTATGAGACTTTGGCGGCATGCGGAGCACGTCAGTTCTGGGGCTCATGGCGTAGGGCGAGATCCGACTGGAGTCGGACGACGATATCCGAAGCCACGGAAACGTCCTCGGAGCAGAGCGACTAATCAGAGTCTGTTCCGTGAAGTAT
This sequence comes from Fusarium setosum, assembly GCA_013623625.1. Lineage (NCBI taxonomy): Eukaryota > Fungi > Ascomycota > Sordariomycetes > Hypocreales > Nectriaceae > Fusarium > Fusarium setosum. The sequence goes on along the minus strand of JABFFE010000285.1, from coordinate 6,476 downwards.
CACCTCCCATCATTTAACATGAGTGTCTGTATGCTGTCGTATTCCAACTCTCTCAACCAGTCCTCAATACACAATGCCTTTCTCCCACGAACTCCCCCCAAAGCCGCTCCCCTTAAAGGTCAACTCCAAGAATGGAGGCGACAAGCCAAACTACATCATCTTCATGCCCGACCAGCTGAGATACGACTCTCTCGGCTGCACCACTGGTCCAGAAGCCGGCATCAAGACACCAAACATCGATGCTTTTGCCGCACGGGGAAGCCTCTTCACCAATTGCTTCACACAAGCCTCTGTGTGTTCGCAGTCACGATGCAGCATGTTCACCGGCACGTATCCGCACGTCAGTGGACACCGCAGCCTTGAGAATCTGATAAAACCGTGGGAGCCAAACATTTTCCGAAGCCTCAAGGAGTCGGGCTACCATGTCGCCTGTCTTGCGCCTCGCGGTGATACTTTTGCGCCCACGGTCACAGAGCTCAGCGTCACGGAATATGGCTTCCTCGAGACACCCGAGTACGTGCCCAAATTCGGCGGCGGTCAGCCCGAGGTAGATGAGAGTATCTGGGGTCGACTATTCTACCGAGGATTGCGAGACGCGGACAAGGCCATGGACTATGATGAAGCCGTCGTCAGATCAGCCCTGACGTGGCTGGACTGCCCCCCGACAGACAAGCCTTGGGTGTTATTCATGCCTCTCATCTTCCCCCATTGTCCCTTTCAAGTTGAGGAGCCGTACTTTTCCATGTATGATCGCGCGACTATCCCAGGCGTTGTCGCAACCCCAGACAAGAGGACCGGGTATGAGCCGCGGTATATGAAGTCGATCAGGGAGCGATATGGCACAGACCGGGCAACTGACGAGATCTGGAAAGAGATCAAGGCCACCTACTACGGCATGATCTCTCGACTGGATGACCAGTTTGGCCGTGTATTGAAGCGTGTGGAGGAGTTGGATCTATGGAAAGACACCGTCACCATGTTTTTCACCGACCATGGTGAATACTTAGGTGACCACGGCCTCATTGAGAAGTGGCCATCAGGCTTGTCAGAGACCCTAGTTCACGAGCCTCTCATCATCGGCGGCGCAGGGCTACCAGAGGGAAAAAAGATTGATGCCATGACGGAAATGGTAGACCTTGTCCCAACCATGCTGGAGATATCAGGTATTGGCGAATCATTCGCCCACAACGGGCTATCTTGGATCCCTCTGCTCTGTGGAGATGCCACAGTACACAAGCAATATGCCTTCTCCGAGGGTGGCTTCCTAACGTCAGAAGAGCCCATACTGGAACAAGCACCATATCCATACGACTTAAAGGCCGGCCTTCAGCACGAGGACACCACATTAGTCGGCAAGGCCATCTCTCTACGCGATGAGACCTGGACTTTTGTGTATAGGCTCTACGAACCGGCTGAGCTGTATCACCGACAAAACGACCCCCATGAGCTGCACAACCTAGCCGAAGACCCGGATCACAAGGACTTGGCGGATAAGTTTGAGAAGGCTACTCTGAAATGGCTGCTGCAAGGGGCTGATGTAATGCCGTGGACGTCGGACCCGAGATTCCCAGAGGTGAAACTCAAGAGCCCTCGAGAACAGATGCAAGAAAGGCTGAAGCAGGTTCGGAGTGACTAATAGGAGGCTTGAACTTGCGGATATGGGAGACCAGATTGTATTGTATTGTATTTGCGTTTAACGCCGGTAAATCCCTGTAAGAGGGCGAAGGGCGCCTATCTAGTCTATCTATCGTGCGAGGGTCCAATCTTATTGGGAGACCAGAATGCACTAGGGTCAAACCCTTGGTAGAATTAGATCCGAAAATTCATTCATACTAGATTAGCCTAGAGATATCTTTCCGAGCTTCAAATCTGTTACATATTTAACTCTCACCGTGACCTTGTGGCATCCGCAAGATAGGGTTCTGCTGTCTTGGCTTCTCCAAAGATAGTTTGGGAGTTGCCAGGGAGGTTCACAACTTTGAGGGCGTGACCCGACTCGCTAACGCTATGCCAAAAATCATATCACCTCTCCATAGCAGACAATTCTTGCATGTCAATAGCCAGACTCAACGAGAGTAATGTGGCGTGTTTGGAATCTTCTATTACGTCATATGTGTGTCGTGAAACTTCTATGATGGTAGTTCAACCAAGTGCTTTCCGAACCATCTCTACCCTATTTGTCGTCAGCCTTCTAGCTCTCGTCAACAAAACCATCAACTTACGCCGCAAAAGTCCCAGCGGAAACAGGCATCGCGCGGAGCAAAGCAGGACCGATCCCCTCAAACAACCCACCAACACCTCCTGTCCGCCACGTTATCCGAATGGCCTCGCGCATACTCCTATACCTCTGTTCGGCACCAAACCCATCGCTCTGCATCTTGCTCTTGATGACGTCCAGTGGATGGCTCAGCAGCCACAAGATCTCTCCGGCAAGCCCACCACAGACTGCAAACTTCCAGCTTGGAATCTCACTCCGTGCCTTTCGGTCCATCTCCATGACCACCTGCAACAGGCCCTCGTACGCAGCAAACCATATTCCGTAGCCGTGAAACTCGCGAAAAAGGGTGACAACCTGCCCGCGGTAAATACCATAGACTCCTGAATGCCTCCATATTTTCCTAACGCAGTCTATCGGCCCCGAATACAGTCGGTCGTTCCCGTGAGGCTGCGTCTGGAGGCGGATTCGTATGTGCTCGACCGGACCGGACAGGACGCTGTTGGTCAGGCCGGCAGCTCCTCCAGCCAAGTAAAATTGGTTGAGTGACAGTGAACCCTGCTTGCCGTTTTGACCACGTCTATTAAAGTCTTCCAATATTTGCCGAAAGCTATGAAATGCACCAAACTGGATGCTAAGCTGCCTCAGTTAGTCAGTGACAATTCATAAAGGGCGGCCGGGGGGGGAATATCACGTACGCAAGCACCAACTCCCAGAAGCGGCGGCAATGTGCCCTGATTAGTATGAGAGATTAGAGATTCTTTTATTTAAGACAAGTATGGAGGTTACCTTGTAAAAGGCAAGCGGGCCTTCTCGGTGCCAGATATTCCGGGCAACATTCAGCGCGCTGCCCCCATTTGCCTGAAGTCGGACCTTGACGATATCTCCCATCATGCCATGTCAGTGCTCCACAATTCTGCCTTGCTATGGGCTGGTGGTCTTACCGAATGGTTGCCCTGTTCGAAGTAAGCTTGAGCGCGCAGGTGGCCGGGGTACACGGCTTGCTTCAGGTACTCGGACACTTACCGATCAAGACCTGGGCAACACCACCCATTGCCCCAGCGACAATATCCTTGGCTAGTTCCACACTCATTTCTACTGGGTAGGTCCGTGATTTGTCGTGTATCTTCGAGTCGGGCGTTGCAGAAGGTACAAACAACTCTTCGCCATGCTACTGCTCCGCTCTCAGATCTAGGGAATTTTGTATACCATGTCCCGTTGCCCCCACACATGCATCGTCGGGTATATGGCTTCTTTCAGCGGGTATCTGACTTTTCTAGGGCGTCGGACGATAGCCGTGCTAGACGGTGAGTCTTGGTGGCGCGGTCGCGTGGCCTCGGCCGTGAGCCGAGCAACGGGAACAAGCCGCCCCGTCTGATAATGAAACTCCAAGCACAGGCGACATAGGCCCCAGCAGCTTGAGGTGGCAGAGGCGGCCACCGAGGCCTTTTCCGTGGTGGTATTACTTCATATGCCAGGGGCTGATGGTTGTCGTAGTAGGAGTTTTGTTCGAGGCAGCCGCTCTGTCAGGAACGACATTCTCACACTTCATTATCTCTTGCAATGTCTTTACCAAATGAGGAAGCTCTTCCTCGCCACAAGCCTCTATGGAAACTATTATCTGGCGACATTACCGCAGGGGCGCTGTCTGCAACACTAATATCTCCGGCAGTGGCCATTATCGATAGGTGGGACAGCCATCATACCACAATGAGCTTCAGGGATTGACTTCTCCAGGGCCCAGGTCGAAAAGGTCTCTATCAACAGACCATTGCCTTACGGTCTCAAACTCCACACTGCGTCAGCTCTAAGAAACCCCAGGCCGTTTCTTCTTGGTCGGCCATTTGGCCTGGTCTGGACATTATACGCAGCAACATATGCCGTTGCCAATAGCTCAGAGACCTTAGCTGCCGAATTTCACAAGGCGGCTGTCGGAACCATTACCTTCATATCTACCATGCTTGTTAATGTGCCACTGGGCGTATGGAAAGACGTCCGCTACGCCCAAATCTTCGCGGCCCGGGTTCCCCCAGCCAAATCACTCGCAGACAAGGCACACCTCCCGCAGCTACAACTCAAGACCCCAAAGATCGCTACAGCAACTTTTCTTCTCAGGGATGGGGTGACAATCTTTGGCTCGTTTACCATGGCCCCTGCGTTGTCGGCCATGATCCCTGATACCCTAACCACCAACCCTCACACCAAGGCAATCATCACGCAACTAACAGTACCAGTCTTCTCCCAGTTATTTTCCTCACCGGTGCATCTTCTAGGGCTTGACCTATATAACCGGCAAGGGCGCGAGGTGTCGTTGTCAGATCGGTTAACCCAGGTTCGAAGAGATGTTTTGTCGGTGACAATTTTGCGCTGTGTCAGGATTATACCAGCCTTTGGCATTGGCTGCATTGCGAACACGGAGACAAGATCGTTGTTTCATCAGCAGTTCTAAATTACACACTACTCAATCGTTCCTGAGGGCATAAGAAATAGATAGCTAGATCATGGTAGTTCGAGTTGCGTTTGGCATCTGGAGTTCATAGAGCTATAATAAGATAGCAGTTCGGTACTGGAATAGTCGCTCTCTTGTGGTAACATTGCTCCATTCAATCGTTTTTGCCATTGTTCATAGATTGCAGTCACTCGAGCTTCCTCGACTCCAATGCGAGGCGACATCCTTTGCCAGAAGTTCCATGAGCCAGCAGACGCCCCGAGAATCACACTGAGAAGTCTCTAGCGCTCTATCGGGCGCCTCCAAAGTCTCTCGCCCCATTCTTGGTGGAACATACGAGGTAATGGAAGGGGTTCCGGGATGTAAGTGCTCACGGGTTGGGATGATGGTAACACGTCAATGTTAAGCCTAGCATTTATCAGATCAATGCTTCTCGGGACTCAGCCCGTGGTCCAAGCTGAACATTACTGTTGCTCCAAGTCCTTGTGACCACCATCGCCCCACGGCTCTGCCCCGGGCTCGTTGCCGAGCTGCTCGGATAGTTTCCGCAGACTGCCACAACCTCCCTTCGGATGCTTCAAGCCCATGTGCAGGGCGCAGGCTCCAAGGCAAAGAACCCGATACTGAGCTCATATATCCAAGTGAACAGTGCCATCCCTGAGCAGCAAGGGACCCTGCCCATAATTGTCGTCACTGTACATTGGGCAACGAAATCCGTCCCCATCATGCCAGTCTCCAAGTCCAGCAACATCGCCATCGTCGGTGGCGGCGCCTTTGGTCTTTCAACAGCTCTTCATTTGTCAGAATCTGGCTACACCAATATTTCGATTTACGAAAGAGACGACCAAATCCCTCCGCGCTATTCTGCAGCCAACGACCTCAACAAGATTTCAAGGGCCGAGTACGAGGACCCCTTTTGGACTGAGGTCACAATTGTAAGCTCCATCCAGTGCCTCACTGCTTTGTCTCGGCTTGCATTCGGAAGACGTTTCTAACTTAATTGTTGTTGCAGCAAGCTATCTCTGCCTGGAAGACACCCTTCTACGCTCCCTTCTTCCACCAGACCGGATTCATCCACTGCGTCTCCGCGAACGCGCCCGAGGAAGCTACCGCAACCTTGAGCCGCTTCCGAGCCGCAGCCGACGCCCATCCCGAGTTGAAGCAGCACGTTGTACCTTTCCGCGGAGACGGCGATATCCAGAAGCGCTTTTAGCAATACAACGGGTCTTTCCCCGGGTGGACTGGCTACTTCAACAGCTTCGACGGCTATGCGCACTCTGGTGCCGCCCTGACAGCGGCGTACCGGGAGGCTCAAGCCCGTGGAGTGAGGTTCTTCTTGGGCAACCAAGGTGTTGTCTCTGAACCGCACACAGGAAGAAGGCAACCGGGATAAGAACTGGGAATGATCGCTTTCACCCGGCTGACTTGGTTGTTGTGGCTGTCGGGGCTGCCGCTACCAAGCTAGTGCCAGAAATTGGCACCCAAGTCGTCGCCAAATCTTAGTCTATTGCTCATATGCGCCTAACCGATGAGGAAGTATCTGCTCTTCGCGGTATCCCTATCACTTATGCCAGAGATCTTGGCTTCTACTTTGAGCCCGACCCCAAGACGAATCTGCTCAAAATCTGTCCTATGGGTGGTGGTCATGTCAACACCGACCCCAAGACGGGGTTCTCTCATGCGCCCGAGTCGCTAACTGAGAGCGCATTCGTTCCTGCACACGACGAAGCCAAGATGAGAAGACTCCTGGCTGAGACTCTGCCGTCTTTTGCAGACCGACCCCTTGTGGAGAAGTCACTCTGCTGGTTCGCC
>JABFFE010000284.1:0-11806 GCA_013623625.1 Fusarium setosum | reverse complement strand
GGCCATGGGCCATGGACCATGGGCAAATGCGCAATGCCGGGTCTTGCACCCTGGGTGCTCCGTACAATGGGTATGGGTATGAGCATGGGCATGGGCGTGTGAGCGATTGTCGAGCACTCCCTCGAGTCCCTCCATCGTCATCCACGCCCTCATTGTTCGATTATATTAGTATCCTTTGTCAGCTCTGCCCCTCCTTGTTTTGCGCCTTTCTCATCTTCTCCGACCTTTACCATTGATACTCATTCTCGCTGCATCGCTGCAGTCCTCAATCAACTACACCACACAAAGACCCGCGGCTTGACGGCCCTCCTCACCCGTCAGCATTCGACCCTCGGCGCCTTGTACTTGCTCTGACTACAACTCCCGCCTCAATTGGCCCAATACTCATCGCTCTGCAACACTCGGGGTCTCCAGAATCGCATCTATCCCCCACGTTGAATATGACTTTGAACGCAGCCTTTCCTCCACCCCCGCCGGCCGACGCCTTTGTAAGTCGTTGTACTACACCCATGCCCGCGCCGCAGCAGACACTTACCTTTGTATAGCACAACTTCTGCAGGCTTCCTACAGAACTGCGACTCAAGATTTGGAACTACAATCTTTCCCAGACACGCCTCGTCCCCCTACGGTGCGGCTCCTCGTGGCCCGACTGCTCAGATTCGCTCTCGTGGACAGGATGCACCTCGTCCGCATCCATCCCCGCAAACCTCCATGCTTGCGCCGAGTCCCGCAGCGAGGCCTTGAAGCACTACCAGCTCGAATTCGGCTTCGCTCGGGGACCTGGCCAGGTGTTTTTCAATCCTCAGCACGACATCCTTTACTTCGGCCCCCGCGACGGCTATATGGCCGCCGACTCCCAGTTCCAAACGTGCATGTCCATGTGCGACCCGGACGAGCTCGCCGCTGTTCGCCGTCTTGCTATAAACGACGCCCTCTTCTGGGTTGACACCACCTACCGCTCCATGACCGCCGCAGGCCTCACCGTTGAGCTACTCCGCCGCATCCAGGCTCGCATGCCGGGCCTCGAGGAGATCATATTTGTGCCCCGCGCCGAAGAGTCTCCCGACTCTGCCTGCTATGTTGAACCCACCATGGTCTACGTTCGCATGGCCCGCCAGATCCAGACCGCCCTATCGACGCTTTGTGAACAGACTCCCGACTGGAGCCCGCCTCGCTGGAGAATCCTGCCTTTGAGTGCATTCCCAAAGCCCTACCAGAGCATGGGTGCCGCTTGATGTGTGTCGATTCACGAGTCACCAGTTTCCATCAAGCACTGGACAAATACCACCTAACCATCAAAAGAGCCTCTTCCCAGATGCTTCACTGCTGGGGTTCCTCTCGTACTGGGCGAAGACGCTACATACTGATACCATCCAAGCGCCGCTCCCCGTCTAAGGACCCGCGAATAGGTTCAGGCGCCATCACCATCTCGAGTGCATCACGAACTACATCTTGGCTGTTAATAATCGCCCCAGCCCCAGACCTAATCACCCTTGCGTCCGAACATATAGCAAGGCCGGACGAATCCGCTCGCAGGCAACCTCGCTCTTTGTCTGGGATCAAGAAACAGCTTTCGCCCTCGTTAGGGCCTGTGCGATGACGGACGCCCCATTGTAGAGGGCTTGTAATACATAGAAAGATCGGCGGTGTACAAGGGCAAGGCGTTTATGGAGTTTTCAAGGATTGAGAGGAACTAAAATCACCGAGGCTACTTGCTTCAGGTCATCATGTAATCATATTTGTACAAAAGGCTATACTACAGAGCTATGAGGCTACCTGACGCCGATCCAATAATGCATATATAACGGATATACCGATTTTTTGTTTCATGAATTCGTCCATTCATTCATTTCTTGTCAACTGTCATCTGTTTCACCCATGTTTTCATACGACACCCACGCTGACTATTCAGCCTCATATGTAACCCTCTCTCAGCCAAGCCCGAGACTTGGGCCGGCAAATCTCACCCCATACCGTGTCACGCTGCGGGTGGGCACATGGTATCGTGCAGTGTCACCTTGGCCCGGCCGGAACTCGTTTCTCGACCATCTACTTCGCTTCGTCACCGCCTACCCCAAGACCTATGCCCTTCCGACGACCCCTGACCAGCGCCTCGAGAGCCTTGCCCACAGCCGGCAAGTCGCCGAGCATGGTGATGTGGCCACGCTCGGTGCAGACCCGACCGCCGCGGACAATCGAGTAGCCATCCGGAAGCATAGCCTCCTTGGCGAGAACGACGCCGTCCCCCGGGCGGAAGAGGAGGTCGTCATAGGCGTCGGAGCAGGGAATCCCATCGCGGCTAGTGACCTGAGCTGCGTACACAGTGGGAATACTTTTCCCATAGAGCACGGCGTGAGGAGGATAGGCGTTGACTTCCTGGTGCGATGGAGAGTGGCCAAGCTCGGAGCGGAATTTGCGGATCATGGCCAGAGTTCGGGTGAGATACTTGAGATAGCGCTCACGTTCGGGGTCCGAAGGCAACGGCTCGTCTACGTGGGCGCCACTTCCGTTGAGCTGGGGTGCGATAGGGTTGCGATCCCGAGCCGCTGTGGTGGGAGGCGGTGGTTGCTTGTCGCTCCTGCTATCGGCACGAGCCCGTAGAGAGTTGGGTAGGAAGGATGAGAGGGAGGAGGACTGTTGACGGTTGTAAGGGGGGAGAGTTGGCTGCATACATGGGCTTAAATGCCACTTGATCCATTCTTGCGGGTCGTAAAAGTCGATGGGGTATTCCTCACCCGTGTTCTTGTCCACAAAGCAGAATCCGTCCTCTGGCAGGAAGACGAAGGACGTCCGCATGGTGAAGTTGACGCTGGCGGTGAGCAGCTTCTCGTTGAGGAGGACTACGTCGCCGTGACGAAGGGGGTTCAGGATGTTGATACATCGTTGTGGTGTTCCGCAGTATAAAACACCTGAAAAGAGATCGGGCCGTTGGTTCACGGCGTGGCGTGTAATGAGACCGCCCAAGCTGTGGGCAATAACGAGGGCGCCGCGAGACTCGGCTGGTGTCCCCGGTTGATTCGAGGGCAGCTTTTGAAGATACTCCTGCAGTTTGCGAGATAACAACGGAGGACTCAGTCGCCAGTCGTAGCCGTAATCCCATATCCGCAGCTTGCCTGTTCTAGCATTGTCGCAAGAGCGGAGTTTCTTGATGAACTTCCTCGAGATATCGACCGGACCAATATGTTTCAACATTCCATCCGCTTTGATGGTTTCCTCCATTCTCTCCTCGTCTTCATCTTCCAAGCCAACTTCTAGGTTGACCTTGCGCATGTTGAGGCCGAGCTTCACAGGGGCCCAGACTTGCTGGTGAGGTGCCTCAGCGGACCGTAAAACGGAGCCTCGGTAACCGCCCATAATGACTAAGTCGCCGGTGAGGGTTTCCAAGACCCGGTCGAGAACAGTCGATCCATCTTTCGAACTGGTGCTGGCTTCCTTGCTAATACGGCTGTGGGTTCCTGGGGTTTCAGAGAAGTATGTTGCGTTGAGGGAGAGAGTCGATTTCCTCGCTTGGCTGTATAGCTTAGGTAGACTGGGCATCTTGAAATTTGGCACATCAGGAAGACTGTCCTTCAGAGCCATGAATCGAATATTGACCATTTCGCGAACATCCTGAAACCGTTCATCATCGCCAAGGGAAGAGGTGCGAGACAGGCTATGGTAAAGGAGACTATCGTCCGAAGTCACGCGGCGTAGAACTTTGGGACGCGATGGAGAGGCAGACACCGCGGGTGGAGCGGTTACCCGGGCCTGATGGGGAGAGGGACGAGGTCTCGTCTGAAGGAGGTTTGGTGAGCTGGAAGGAATCCGATGTGGTTGGCCTAGAGTACTTGAGCTGCTTGTGGTGGCCTTGTCACTGGAACTTGAGAAGAACGAGGTTGGCATAGAAGGTAATAGGTGTGTCGGTGGACTGAGGGAGGGCAATGCTTTCTGTAGTCTTCTCAATGCCTCCTGTCCTGCCGACCTCGATCGACTTCGAGCTGGACCTAGAGCGCTCCCCAAGACACTGCCAGACGCTCTGCCTAAGGGTTCCTTGGGTGCGGATGGTTTTGGTTGAGCTTGCCAAGGCGAAGGTAAAGCATCTCGGAATGGCTGACCTGTCGATGCTTGCCCAAAAGATGTGGCCGGAGGGACAATTCGTGTTATTTGAGGTGTTGTCTCAGGCGAAGATGAGAGCTCAGGGCTGGTGTCACCAGCTCCATCTGCGGGCACGTCAAACAGAACGCCTCCACTCTTGTCCAGTGCTAGAGCCTTTTCGATTGCAGGCGTGTTCTGTGAAGTCAGGTGTCTGGCAGCTGCGCTCAGAGCGGGTTGCAGAATAGCCTCTGCCTCATCTTGATTGCGGATGATGGGGTCGTCATCTTGAATGTCCAGAGCGTCCAGGGCCCGAGGGTCAGGGACGGGCTCCGCTGGGTGAACCATTGCCATGATTCATTTAGTCGAAGTTGGCGAGCCAAGAAGCTGAGTAAATGCTCTCGAGTCTCGATTTAGCACAGCAGAAGTCGAGTCACTTTGAGCGGCTGCTTGCAGAAAGGACCGAAGGCTGTCCAAGGGCAATCAGTCAAGCGAGGGTGGCACAAGTTGTACTCGGACGAGTGAGGCAGGACAGACGGGCGAGACGCAAGAAGAAGAGAAGAAGAAGAGGGGGTTAAAAGAGGCAGAAAGGGAAATCGCCAGACATGGCCCTATCTTCCTCGGCCAAATATGCGGTGGAGCTCGACAAATGTGCCCGACCTGAGATGCAAAGCTTGTGAATGGTAAGGATTGGGCGGCTGTGTACGCCTGTTCGGAACGTCCGGGGGTGGATGGATCCAGGACCAATGGTTGGTGTTTAGTGACTTTGTTGGTATCGTGTTAGTGTGCCGTGGTCAGAAGCTGAAGCTGAGAGGAGTAAGAGCCATGCTGAAGAAGGAAGGATTTTGAATTGTGTCCTTTTTCTATCGGGGATGAGACCTGACAGGCAAGGGCAGTAACAATGACAGGACAATGCTCTAAAGCACGGAACCCAGATTCGTCGCTGACTTGATGAGGTCATGGTTGTCAGCGACGGGGCCAAAGGAACGGGAAATTCAGGCCAATTGGGGCCCGAGAGGCGTCTGGGGAACCAGCGCCTGTCGCCCGCCGGCGCTGTTTTGAGAGGCAGTGGGCGACGATCTGGATTGTCGTTGAAGCCGTTGACGGCAAGGTTTCAAGCATAAGCAGGCGTGATCATGGTGTGTGAGGCATAGTTTCCTTTGCCAAGGGGTGTAACTTCCCTGTCGGCGGCTTGTCGGAGCCGTTGCGTTGGGACCGGGCAAGGAATTGGGCGGGCGGGTACGGAGGCGTGGCAGCTCTATTTCAGGAAGGAGCCAAGGCAAACAATTGGAAACGAAGCATGTGACGATGGAGCCTTCCGTCAACACAGCTCTAGGATCCTCTCGTGTTTACGAGCCCCATCCGGCGTCAATGAGAGTCGGATAATTCTCGAATCTGATGCAGTATCCAATTCTACAGTCAGCTTCGACTACTGTAACGGCCTGGGAGGGAGTCCCTTGCATATGTTGGTGGGTTGCAGCCGCATTACATCACCTCGTCGAGCTCACACCAGCCCAGCCAATGATTCCCTAACGAATCACCACCGGCGCTGCAAATCTTCGCCCTGCTATCATTTTCAGCTGTTCCTTCCCTGACGTACTGGACATTAATAGCTCAGCCTCTTCGCTCATGGCTTGTGCCGCTCCCGGGCTCCCCCAAAGTCACCAGCCACCCCGCGCCGTTGATCGTTGAGTGAGGAGGCTGCTGCCACTTTTCGGTGAGAATTGGCCCATCCCCGACGTCATCCAACCTTGCGCCGACTACTCCCCCACGTAGAATCCTCCTCCATCGGCCCCGGTCTCCGGCCCCGACACGGCCCGGATCCTGCAACGACTGACCGTTCTTGTCACATCATGGCCCCTTGTCTACCGGCGTTGCAGTCAATGGGTCTGTAGACAGTCATTGTCATTTGTTTACTCCCGACCTTGCCTCTATACCGACTACTCTCCTCACCATAAAGTTGGTACAGATCATTCGTTGCTCTTCACCCAGGCCGAAGCCCCTCCCTCAAGCATCATGTCAACTCTCCAACCTCGACCTCACTACTCGGACGAAGAGATCAACACCCTCTACCCGCCTCAGCTGCGCCTTCAACTCGTTCAGATCCTCCTCCGCCACGGCGAGCGTACACCAATTACAGCCCGCTTCCACTCTGCTGGTCTTCCCCCCTTCTGGCCCTACTGCTCCGCCGCCCGCCGCCTCACCAGCGCCATTCTCGACCCCTCTGCTGTAACCTCCGATGCCGATCCCGCTGACCGCCCGGGCCTCACCGCGCTCGAGTGGAAGCGCCGCCTTGAGACTTTCGGCCCCGATGACATTCCTGTTATAGCCGCTGGGCGTAACGGCGAGCTTGATGCTATCTGTGACATGGGCATGTTAACCGACCGCGGACGAGAAACTACCTATGCACTGGGTCAGCGCCTCCGACATCTATACGTCGACCAGCTCCGCTTCCTCCCCGAAACCCTCGCCGCCGAAGCCGATTCCTCCGCCATATATCTTCGAGCGACCCCCGTGCCTCGCGCTCTCGAATCGCTCCAGCAAGCCTTCTATGGCCTCTACCCGCCTTCTGCCCGTGCCGCTGGTCTTCATCCTCCGACCATCCTTACCCGATCCCCCGCCGACGAGACCCTTTTCCCTAACGATGGCAACTGTCGGCGCTTCGCCGCTCTGGCCCGGGCCTTTGCCCAGCGCGCCGCGGATCGCTGGAACGACTCTGAAGAGATGGCCTACTTAACCAAGCGCCTCGGCCGCTGGATGCCCGGAGAGAACCCCCGCGTGGCCGTAGACTCCCGTCCACGCCTCAGCGGCATCATGGACACTATTAATGCTACAAAAGCTCATGGTCCGGCTACTCGACTCCCCAGCGAGTTCTACGATCCGGAAGTCAAACGAATCATTGAAAAAATTGGTGTTGAGGAGTGGTATGCTGGTTACAAGGAGAGTCAGGAGTACCGCACACTTGGAATTGGCGGTCTTCTAGGTGATATCGTTGCCCGCATGGTCGGGAGCGCCGAGCACTCGGCCGCTGACGGCGAATACGAACTGGCCGTCAACAGCGCGACCACTTCTACTACCCTCCCGCACATCCGTTTCGGCCTCAGTGGTTGTCACGACACTACCCTCGCCGGCACGCTCGCCAGTCTCGGGGCGTTTAATGAGGAAGCTTGGCCTCCCTTCACAAGTCACATCGCCGTTGAGCTCTTCCGTCATGTCGACCAGGGCGCTACTCCCCCACCTGTGGCCACCAAGTCAGGCGGCTTTCTCTCCTTCTTGGGTTTGGGCAGCAAAGGGACGTCCGCCGCCGGTTCTCCGCCACCGGGTATCGGTCGCAAGAAGACTCCTGATTTAACCGATGAGGAAAAGGCACGACTACAAGGCTACTACGTCCGTCTCCGCTATAATGACCGGCCCGTCACCATTCCTGGCTGCAAGCCCGCAGGCAAGCATTTGGATGGGGACGAGTCTTTCTGCACCCTGGTAAGTGGTCACTTTGCCTACTAAGACTGATAACAATCAACAAGACGCATCTCCCTCACTGATTGCACGCATAGGAAGCCTTCAAGGATATTGTCGACAAATTTACCCCTACCAACTGGAAACAGCAGTGCCGTGTCAACATCAAAGAGCCCGCTTTTCCTCCCAAGCCTGAGCCAGCAGGATACTAGACATTAAAAAGTTGAACGAACAAGAGGAAGGAGAGTCTTGGTCAATGTCGCTAATTCATGCATTGGAGTTTAGGTGTTTACAGAGCTAGACGAGACGAGACATGGATCATCTGACTGAGTGATTAAGCTAGCGGGTAGCAAGTTCGAGTAAATCTTCATAACCATCTTGAGTGATAACCAAAGTCTGGTTTGGAAGCAACAAGACATGCTTCAGTAACTGGATTCCGCTCAAGTCAACGCTTGCGCACTTATGACGAATTGGGAATTACATCACGCGAGACACAGGGACGAAAAGCGACAATGTTAACTGACCATATCCTGATCTGCGTTCAAGACTGCTGTGCCTAAACCTGACCTAAGACTCCGTAATAGACATAAACGCAGGTGATATATCCTCTCTCATCCATCCCAAGCAGAATCTCCTCCAGCACAAACCACGTCTCATCTCAACCATGAGCACCCCTCTTCTATAAGGGGAGTATTAATCACAAGTGTCTTCTCGTCTTGGCGCTCTCTTGTGACGAGCGCGACACCAGGGAAAAGTGACAAGCGTCCAAAAAATACACCGAAGGGGTAACATTATCAAGAAAAAGGGAAAGCAAAGAATGAAGGTGTTTAAAGCCCAAGCAAAAAGGACAAAACGCAGCAATTGTGCGATGATTACAACGTTTAAGCAAGTTTTTTTTCGTTCATTCTCGCCTGCGCGGAGAGTGAATGTGTAAAGATGCACAAGCGTCATTAGTTGGCAACCTCTTCCTCAACCCATCCATTCAAGCCTCCCTGAATGGCGAGGCCAAACCCAGATCCCATGCCACCGAAGCTGGCCTGGTAGTGGTGACCGCGTCTCTCATTTTCGGCGCCGGGCACGCTGTTGGGGCTGTTGCCACCGTTCTCGAACCCGGGAGCAAGCACGGGGAGACTGACTGCTCGGTTGTGCTGGCCACGCGGACCGGGGGCCAGCAGACCGCCGATGGTTGTGGCACCAGAGGTAGCACCGTTGGTTGGATAGCCATTGGAGATGCTGGCGGACTGACCATGTCCCGAGATGGGGACCTGCTGGGGGACATCGAGGCCTAGGTCACTGGGTGAGGGCTGTGCAGTACCGAACAACGCGCTCTGCTGGGCAGCAATCTGCTGCTGTTGGTGGTGCTGCTGTTGTTGAGCCTGCTGAGATACTTGGTTGAGATACATGGTCAGGGGGTTGTTGTTGGCATTGAAGAGCGTGGCCGACTGTTGAGGAGTGTTGCTGTTGGTGGGAGAACCGCTGTTCTGTGATCCGTTAGGAGGGGGAGAAGTGACACCGTCTCCGCGAGGAGACTGAGATTGCTGCTGCATCTGACGGGGCGGGTTGCCGCAGCGATCCTTGCCAAAGTTCACCTTGAACTTCTTGTACTCTTCCTTTCCTCGGATGGCCTCGATGGCCTTGATGGCGTTGGCGATGTTGGTGAAGTTGACAAAAGCACAGCTTTTCTCACGCAGAGCGTTGACAAGCTCGATTTCGCCATACTCGGAAAAGTCCTGTCGAAGACGCTCCTCAGTCCAAGTCTCGTCAAGATTGCCAATGTAAACGTTTCGGGAAGCACCACCGCTCACGGCCAGAGCAATAGCTGGAGGGAGAGCGCCTGAGTGCTTGCCCCAACCAATCTTGAGGCGTCTGTTGTGGATCATAAGACCCTGGAGGTTGCTCAGGGCATAGAAAGACGCGGCGGCGGTGGGATCGATGAAAGTCACGAAGCAAATGTGCTTGTCAGGGATGTAGCGGATATGGTGAAGGAGGCCACCCCTCACCACGTTGCAAATCTCCTCAATCGTCGTCTCAGGGTGAATGTTGCCCAGGTAGATGGTTCGGTTGCCAAGATTGTTGATGCCTCCAGCAGTGGTAGCGACAGCCGCGGCGGCCACGGACTGCTGGGCAAGCGCATTCGAGATCAGATCGCGGTCGGCGCCTGTAAGCATATGGGCGTAGCCAGGAGCAATGCCAAGGTACTGAGCGGCATTTTGTTGTTGTGTCTTGGAAACGTAGGCACATCGGTCCTTGCCGTAGTAGACTCGGCGAGGAGCCTGCCACTTGGGCTCCTGAGGGAGCTGAGAGACGGCCTTGATGGCATTGGCAATCGAGAGGTAGTGAACAAACGCAATGTTCTTTTCGCGGACGATCTTGATGGTGTCAACAGCACCGAACTTGCCCAAATCCTCACGCAACTCCTCCTCAGTGACTTCCTCAGGTAGGTTGCCGAGATAAACGTTTCGAGAGGCACCCGATTGTTGGACGGCCAAAGCAACGGAGGTAGGAACCTGGGAAGGCTTACCCCAACCAACCTTAATGTCCTGGCCCTTGATGCAGAGCTTTTTCAAGATGGCATCAGAGTGGAAATGGGTAGCAGAGCTAGCGTCCAAGAACGAGATGAAAGCACAGTTCTTGTCGGGCAACAGGCGGACCGACTCGATCTGACCGCTTCGGACGTGGCCAAGAATCTCCTCAGCAGAAGTGTCCGGGGGAATGTTGCCCAAATAAACAGTTCGGCTGGTTCCAGTGACAACGCCAGATCCCATAGAGACGGGCGATGTAGGAGGAAGAGGAGCCTGCATGTTAAAGCCACCCGTGGGAGACTGAGGTGGATAGAACTGGGGAGCACCATAGGTAGAGGGAGAAACTATACCCTGGTACGACTGCGGAGAGATGCTCTGCTGAACCGGGCTGGAGACGCCATTCTGCTGCTGGTGGTTGTTTCCCTGCTGAGGCTGCTGAAATCCTGGGAGGCTCTGGAATTGAGGGCTGGCAAAGGCAGCCGGAGTTCCAGGCTGGAAGGGGCTGCCAAGCAACAGCTGCGAAGGCAGAAGGGGGGTGAACTGCATGTCAAATGCAGTACCTGGGGTGGCCATGTCCGCTCCATTATTGGATGGCTGCTGGCTCATGGGCTGGGGTTGAGTGTTGATCGAGGGAATGTTGCCTCGTCGAGGGTGTCGATCGGCAAAGCCCGAGATGTTGGAGTTGAAGGCGCCATGGGAGAAACCAGTATCGCTGTTGGAAGGCTTGGAGGCGTGGCCGAAGCGGTTGGCAGGGCCGCCATTGGGGGCGCCCTGGCCAACGGGTCCGTTGAGGTCTTGCATACCGAGCAGATGAGGGGGGACGAGCGAGTCCCGCCCGACGTGCGACAGTACAGCCGTTTTGAAGATTGGAACGTGCCCGAATAAGGCACGACGCGAATTGCGAAGTTACGAAGATCGTCTGGCTGGGAAGTCCAGGCGGTCCAAGTCTCGGGATCACTGACTGCTTAGCAGGTTTCGTCCTTGAGGGGAATTGAGATCGGCCAAGATGCTCCGAAGGAATCTAGGCAAAAAAGTGTCGTCGGAGAAAAGCACAAGCAAGTAGCTATGCAGAATGAAGCTGATCAAATCGAGAATTATGAAGCGCGTCGGCGTATCCAAAGGTGAATAAGGCGAAGCAGCTTGCGAAATCAAAAGGTCGTTCCAGGAAGCGACCGTCTAGTATATATTGGTATCGAATCTGAATAACTTCGGCCGAGTCGATGGAGAACCGCGAGGCGAGGCTGAAGCTGCAAAAATAGGCAATCGGTTGTAAGAGCGAGTGTATCGAAGAAGTCGAAAGAGAAACGCAAAGCACGAGAGTGCGTTGGCTAGGATGACATCCAGGGGAAGGCGAGTAGATCAAAGTATTAATAAAGCAGTACGGTCAGAACGAGCGTCGACGAAGTCGAAAAGTAGTGTCTCAAGAGAAGGAAGAGAGACGACGCTGCATCTGATAAGGAACAGCGAATGCTCCAGATGATGAGTCGAGCGACGAGAAGGAAAAAAGGGACGAGAGTCGGCGTCGGCGAGTGGACGGCACGAATGTGGAGGGAGCGAAGAATCCAGAGAGAGAAGGGGACGGATTGGGATGTCGTCCACGTTCACTTCCAAGATCGGAGACCAGGGGACCACAGGGGGGAGCCTCAGGCCGACAAGCGAGTTGCTGTAGGAAATAATGCAAGGTAATAAGGCCCAAATGAAAAAGAGGCGTCAGGGAGGGAGAGGAAAAGGCCAGACGACCAGGTAGGGAATGAGGT
>JABFFE010000283.1:0-12461 GCA_013623625.1 Fusarium setosum | reverse complement strand
AAGTCAAAGCAGTTAGGGGCCCGAATGTTATTGACACGTTGACATGAATACAATGGACCTCATGCCTTATCCTTGATGAGCGGGTCAACCCGTAAAGACCCTTTTGGGAAATGGCATTGCCTCGTTTGATACGGTATTCTCCCTAAGGATGAATAGGCCTCTCGCCTAGCCTTGTGTGTCAATCGATTACGATTGAGACACTCAACGCGGATCATGGGCATCCGGTTTCCACCCTAGTTGGGTTTGTTGCCGACATTCCAGGCTGCTGACTGTGCCGTCGGAGCTTTATGTAGGAGCGCACTTTGTACCTACCTCGTTATACGCCGCAGTGTGTTATCGCCTGGCACCAAGGCACTTAGACCCATCTTTCGAAGTTCTTAGTCAATGCCATCCGCCAAGTTCAGCCAAGTTGTTTCGCACAATCCTTGGTGGTTGGGTTGTGCCAACTGGATCTCGGTAACAAGCTTTCCTGTGCAACCTGCGGCCCAACTTGTCTTTGTCGGTCCTTGAGAATTACCTTGTAAGGAAGCCTGTGATGATCCGGTATCCATACGACGCACCCTGGACTATGATACGAGTGTGCGACTTCCAGCCTATCGTGATAACGGAATCACTCAGACAGACGCAGTCAGAGACACCTAACGCCTGGAGCAGACAGTGAGATGTACCCATTATCTGTGATAATCTTCGCACTGATATAGGTAAGTGGAAAACTGGAGTGAATACCCCCTCCGCAGTTATTGCGTGGCCACGTAGCAATCAAGATGAGCCATGAAAACTTAAATTACGAGACGTAGTTTTCATTGTGATATTCGAGCCGACTTAAGGTTTGCCAGTTCCATTTTTGGTCGTTCTAGGACAGGCTTGGTGACTACTTTACCCATACATAAACTGGGTCCATGACCCTTATCTCGCAGGGGTTATCGAGTCGGTGACAACACGGACCCTATAATGGAATATTTCTATGGAGTTGTCAAGGATTGGTATTGTTTCAGAGTGGCTCTATATGAAAGAAAGTTTAATTTGGTGGGCCTGTCAACGAGTCTCATAATGCGTCCATTCGACATTATTGCGACTCTAGCGGTCTTTGTGCCGTTTACCATGGCAGGCTGCGTTACGCGCACTAGTGGATGCGTAAGTAAATATGTACTCTTGGGCAGCATTTGCTCACCTTGACCGGCAGTCTCCCATCGACGTCTGCAACCGTATGTCAGGCGCACAGGTGTGTGGCACAACCGAGACGGCTAGCGGATGCCAGACCTCCGTCATCCCCCAGAGTGATTCTGGGTCGACGACCGTACGTTATCTCTCTGTGAACTGCTCGGCTTGGATGCCTTGTGCTGACTTCGAAGTGTAATTGCTGTTCTTGAGCGCCACAAGTTTCTTATGATACTCCTTGCATCATTTTAAATGTCTTAACTGAGAGAAGAATCGAAATTACAACAAATTTTAATCAACGAATATCACCACTACTGCTATAACATTTATAATTACGTTGTAGAAGCCATAGATCGAGGTGACCCTGCCGTCCAACATCATCTGATAGCAAGAGACGAGGAAACCGACATCATGAGGGATTGATCTAATGCGCCTTTGGCCAAAGCTGGCAGCGACCTCAATGTTGAACCCGTCCGAGCTCAGGACCAGCAGCTGGCTCAGACCTGAGGAACATTCAAGCTCTTTGATGGCTCGCCTGAGATTGGGAAGGATAGAATGCTGCCCTCTACTCCATGGAGCGTATCAGTAGCGAAAGTAAGCGGGGAACTGTCGTTGGCGAGCCGGACGAGCTACCAAGAAATAGGATCTCAATGAGCCGTCTTCGCGCTGTCATGTCATGTTGATGCCAATGGGTGCTAACCCTACCCCGACCGTCATTTGCGCTTTGAGCACCGGGGTTCGCAGTTCGAACCTGGAAATCGGTTCCAAAGATCTTATTGAAGCTCTTCTCTGAGCTTACACGGTGAATATGCCTGTTGATGAGCAAATAAATGGCATTGAGGCCTAGCGACCACCTAGGAGGTGGACGAGTCGTCTCGAATATATAAACATCGTTTAAACTGTTTTCCCTTGGCCCACTACTAGGAAAGAATTGTTTAGAGGAGTTAAGCGTCGTAGCTAAGTTGTTCAAGGCTATCCAAAGTCGGTAAATAGGTTGTGCGGGATGTCATGGGTCCTACGTTGACTCTTTCGGCGATGCAGCTGGAAGGGTTAGATTGAGAAGGTTCAAGTGTATATGGCATTGGGTTAATGAAATGCATAATCGTGTAGATACCGTGTTCTTTTGCCATTGTGTTTCCTCTGACCTGAAGGTGGCAGAGTTATAATAGTAATGAGTCCTACGTACGCACGTATCATGACGAAGTTTGTGTGTCATGACGAGTCTCAGAATGACACATAAACCAATTAGATGATCTTTCAATGAAAAGAAGATGACGTGGCAATCTTCAGGTATATAACTTTTAACAACCACCTGTTAGTGCCGTTACTCCGTCCTTTTATAACCAGGCAAGAGCTATGTAAGTCTGCGTCTATCTATCTTTTCTTTTCCTTTCTCTTTCCTTGGACTTAATAACCGGTACTATCACTAATACTATACTTCCCTCATCACGCCCGATCGTAGTAAGCTCAGTGTCAATCTATTTCCCGTGGTTTAAGTCAAGCGGTAACCTCCACAACACCAAAAGAAGAGGACTCTCTGAGCCAAGGTCGCCCTAGGTTCGAAAACACTCACCCCGTAGCTAATCCATTCATCAAGACCTGAAATGTTTCGCTCGGGTTACCTCTCGCTCTGAAACCATGCCTCTGGATTCCTTCTCCTGTTGAGAACCTTTCATTGATATCGTCCTTCGTAACATGACCTTGCAAACGTTAAACATTAAGCCTTCGACTAAGCATCGGATGAAATTTTGAGGTCATTATCATGGCCGATGTTTGAGTCTTCTCCGGCGTCTGTGTCAGCCAGTAATGTTGTCGTGGTTGATCATGTTTTCATCCGTGGCTGTATCAGGCGTAGAACCGCCACTGTCCTGGTGCCTGATTATAACTTAAGCCTACATAAGAATCAATTGGTTCTTGTCATTGGCCCAACTGGTGAGCTGTGTTGAAGCATTTTTGGAGACGACAAGAGATCGGATAGGTGTGGATATCCTAGAGTCGGGCTTGCAGAGGAGCTGAGTGCGGCTGGTCCTTGTCAACTAGGTTATAGATGCACTGAAGGTATAACTCGATTGGAACCTGTGGCTGATGTATTTGGAATTGGCGGCCTGGAAGCTAGAGCAGAAACTAGAGCACCTTGCGATTACCGTCATAGAAGCGACGTATCACGGATTCACTTAGCTTCCCGCCCCTTGCTACAACGACACTTAACTACTTTAGTTCCCCTCGAGTCTCCAGTAACAATGCTTTCAGTTATGAGCCATATAGTCTGCTTGTGTTGGTGTTTAGGCTAAAGGGCCGGTTATGCGAGTCATCGTTGAACGACAAATACCTCCATGGAGTCACCAAAGCTATGTCCCCACTACAGCTACACTTCCTATGAAAGCCTTATGTGTACTCCTACAGCCGTCGTGGAGTTTATAAACTTCACTAAGGGAAATATTCCTCTCAACTAACGGTTTGGGGGTAGGAACTTGCTTCTTACGCTATTTACATCTGACTAGAGCTTAAAGGAGGACGTTTTTTAAATCGCATATTAGATCTAATGTGTCACAGTGGCTTGACTATTACGTATTCCTTAGCTAAGTGATTCCACTGTGGTAGTGATTAGCCCAACACTTATCAGCACTGAACACTTTGTTGCTTGTGCCGTTTTCAAGACTATTCTCACTACCACTTGACAAGGTGTTTCGAAGTAACAATCACAATCCATCACAAAGATGCGTCCTTGCAACACAGCCTCGCCTACCAAGCCTCTCTGTAATTGTTGTTTTCAGAGTCAACTGTAAGCGGTCGTGTAAGAACGCCACCGATACTACTTAGAACACGACACTCGTCTAATGTTTCGCAGGATGGTGGTCTTGCCTCAAAATTACAATATTTAATTACTTGACTATGCATGCAACTGTTTACTGCGCTTAGTCTTAGCCAATCACCAAGCCATTTGATCACCTTTGGTCTCGTGTTTCACATACCATAGCCTCAAATGTCCAAGCACAACAGACACCGTTCTTCTAGAGTGATATCATTCCTCTAGGGATAGGAGTGCATTGGTAATTACCACTAGAGTTTCAACAGCGTGCATATAGCTGACTGCATGAGGGTCAAGTACGTAACTGGGCTTACGTGTCTGACAACAGGGGGAGAGTGACATCATATTCAACCTTGATTAGCCACATATATCCAAGTTCGAATTTAAAACATCAATTCAACCAACACTCCTAAAATCATTTGCCCACTTACAGGTAGACCCTAGATGAAGTGTCTATAAAATCGTTTCTTTACTTCCATCTTCCCGAAAATCTGTCAGTCCCGGTGATTCTCACACCTTTACAAGATTTGCTAACTGTTGGTGATAGAGACACACACTACAAAGCTCTCTGCTCCATGGCCCAGTTGCAGCTCAAAACACCACAGGAGCCCTGAGCCTAGACCTAGATTTCAATTTCTGGATTTGTGGCGACCTTTGATGCAGCTCGTTCTCTACGTGGAAACCCTAACCCTAAGTTGGCACACAGTCCGAGCATTCTCATTTGTTCAACTCATAGCGCGATTAGTTAGTTTCGAGCCTGTCATTCCCAGACGTTGGAAGTTGAGTGCGGCTCGACTTTGACCATGTATTTCCCCATTCCGTTCATGTTGGGCACCTAATTTTCAGGGTAGACTACTCCCGATCCCTTTGGATTAACACCTACCTATGTCATAATGTAAATGTTATCATTGCAGTTGGTTGTCGTTGATGCTAAAAAGTCCTGAGATCCAATGCGCCTTGTGCCACTTCAACCCCCACCACCTCAGCCATCGGCGTCTCAGAAACAACTTGTCGGCGTCATTACAACCTGAAGCCTCGCACTTTGCGGGCTCTGAACCTCGAACTACACGTCATACGTTAGCTTCATCGGCAGGCCCTACCCCACGCTCTCAACATCCCATCGGTATCTACCATCTCTCTCTACCGCTCCGTCACCAATATAAACGACCAACTGGTCTCGCAGAGCTACATGATCCGACAAGATAACATTCCGACAACTCCCATGAAGCCAGCAGCCGCCGGTTTGATACGGACAGCGTCTGCCTTCCCAATTCAAAACCAATTCTCAACTGTCGATAAAGGACCAAGGTCTTATCCTGCTTCATCACTAGGAAGCACATATCCGGTCTGCGCTTCACAATAGCACTTCCGACAGCAGTCGAGGCCAAGGCAGACATACTTAAATACATCACTCAACTTCAGCAGCTAATCTGGCTAGGACAATGGGAAAGAAGGACATCTTCTCCAGATCAACCCCAATTACCAGTTCAGCAGGTTCAAAAGAGTAATGCCCAGAAGAGTCGTGGACGGAAGAAGCCGGGAGAGACTTGCAATCTATCGGCTTACTGACAAGGTCTCAACAAACCCTCGCAAATCACTACCATTGACTGGAGGGATGGCTGTTCTCCAACGTCAACCAAGGGCGGTGGAAGTGGCGGCATGTCCAACTCTGGCCATCCTAATCCCGTCAAGACAGATACAATGACCTCTTTAGCTCACGCGACTCATGAAGCCCTTTGCTATCAAACAAAGATGCTATCTATTTGAACGAGGTCTTCCAAACCGTGTTCTTTATTATTACGAAGGAAAACTGCCCTTGACGGAGCATCGAAGCATTACCGATAGGGGTCTTCCAATTTGTTTTGGCACCAGAGATGCATCAACGACGACACTTGATAACCCTGGCAAACAGCTCAACACTCAGAGCTTCACAGACATTGCCCCAGGAACAGCAGCCTCGGAGTTCCAGGGTGCGTTCAGCGGTATCTTCAATCATGCCAAAGAGTTTCGCTTTACTCTGCTCAAAGCCCCAAGCACGGATAGAAAGTATATAATTTATTAGTAAATGACAAGCGATCCTTTGTACAGAGGCCAAACAGCATTGGTGAAGTGGGGCGCAACGGATAAACATTCGGAGCGCTTCGCTTACTGGGTATGCATGGCCGCTGCGAAATAGCGGCTAAACCCGAGTAAGAATAGAACCTTCACCTTCACCTTCAATTTACCGAAATACACTCGAAATCCAATTTGTCCACTTTCAATTCCTCGCACCAAATGCAGCTCCGGGCCCTTTAGTGTGGAAACGTGGCTACTATGGAACCCGAAGATGCGCCATACCTCTGCATGTCGGATACAAGGTGCCGACTTTGTCAATTTGGCCTGCAGGAAGGTGACTTGGTTTTCGCACGTGTGTTCAATGGTTTCATCCGCATGGCTTCAACAATATCTCATCTGATGGCAGGTATCAAATATGAGCGATTTTCTCACGAGTTTCCGCTCCGGTTGAATGACACGATATACGACGATGATGAAGGGATCAACTACCACACGTGTGCCAGACGTTGCATGATGGCTGGTCGTCGGGTGCCATTTTTCCACAGCAATTGTTTCTGGTTCAGGCTATACGTCATGTCAGACGCGCTTCTTGCTGCTGGAGAGTATACTTTTGAACCTCCTTCTGACGAAGAACACCGACGTCTTGCTCGCACCCGACGTCTGCTGGCCCCAAAGCTAAATGATGTCCTTCAGATACGCCTTCCGCCTGAGATACTAACCACTATAGCTGGACTGCTTGTCCGCGAATGTGCCATGATCACAACTGAAGAACAGTCGCTGGGAAAGAACACTTCTGATACCTTTGTTGACCTCTCACGCGACATATACGTAAGCTACCACGCCGTGGATGGCGTGCGTTATGCTAGGAGTCTCGTCAATTCGATACGTGAAACGCGCGAGGACGAACACCACGTGATAGCAAGCAAGGGGGGTCAAGCCGTTTATAAAATCTGGATTGCCGAAGACCATCGTGGGATTCGGTGTGTGAGATTCTGTTCTTCAGATGCCGTATTGCCAGGACCTACCCCCATAGCAAGATCATGGTGGAGATCTATCTCTGCGCCACATGGTGTTGGGAAAATCACTGTCAAAACAGACGTAGGTGGCACGTTCAAATGTCCAAGGCTAGGCTAACACGTCGTCAGGGTATCAAACTCAGAGACATCCTCGTTTCTGACGAGACAGCATCCGAGATTACCAGCAATTATGTCGGCTGGGCCAGCCCCAAGCATCCAACCGAAATCATCGATCTCACGACACTTGGTCGCCTTAATGAACATCCCGAGCGACTTCGGATGAACTCTTTCAACTGTAATGCCAAGGGGACAACTGGATACACTGTCGCCACTAATGGAAACTCCGTCGCCATGATTCATGCGCATGGGTGTGACGACGATACTAGGTTCTATGTGCAGATGAATGCCTCCTTCCCAAGGACTTTCCTCGCCCACATGCCGCTCGACGATGGAGAGTATGTGGCAGAAATCTGTCGACGATACGCGTTAGACCCGTTAGGCCGGCCCTCCGTCTGCCTAGTAGTAAGGACTCTCCCCTTCTCTAAACGACAGACTCATCTGACCCAACCATCATAGTTCATTACGAACACAGGCAGGAATGCCCTGTTTGGAACTAGTGGTCCACCAGACTCATGCCGAGCACTTGACAGAATCCTGGCACCCGCACCCGATGGATCACAAATTTATTTCAACGCATGGGATTCTGTACTAGATAAGTCGATCAGATACCTGGCATTTGAAGGAATTCAAGCGCCTATCCAGCGACCTTTCCCACCATCCCTTATACCTAAATCTCCATTCTTCTGGACCCAATCCAACGAACCTTGGTTCGTCTCATCCTGCAACATGGAGGGCATCGTGGATTTGACTCTTTGCAGAGATATTTCACTTACCCACAAGCCAATTCTGGGGATGCTTCTAGGGTACGAAAACGGTCACCGGGATTGTTTAGGGCAGTTCCGCTACGACAAGCTTCTCCAAAAGGTCCGAGTGGACCAAACTACGGAGCTACACATCGGCAGCCGAAGGACAACGAGGTCATTTTTGTATGTGGCAGAGGTTCTCACTTTCCCTCCAACTGATCGAAATGAGTTGTTATGGATGGGGGTTTCTCGGCATGGTACTATGGAATGGTGGTCATCGCTACGCCATTCTATTTTGCGTCACACGTCGGTCAAGGGACAGTTCACGAACATGGCGGCGCGAATATAAATCAAATATTGCTCAAGGATGAGCCCAGACCCTAAACTATACAATCGTGTCCCGAGTGTAGTAATCTACACCTCGTCGCTGGATATACCATGCCACTTTCCCGTTATACATGATTTGCCTCCAATCGTCCCTGGTGGTCGACCTTGCTTGGCCCTTGACATCTCTGTAGATGTACTCGTCAGGCCTTGTAAGGTGCTTGTTTCGAGTGACGTGGACCTTGATCATCTGACTGGCACCAGTGGCAGAAGTTCGCCCATACTCATCGGTAGCCTGCACCACATCCTGACCCTGATAGCCAATGCCCGACGCGCTGCTTTCGCCGGCATATCCGCCTTGTTCACTAGGATATAGGTGTCCTTGTTGCAACCCTGCATATTCCTCATAGCCACTTTGCCCATAACCGCTTTGGCCATATCCAATCTGGGATAGGGCCTGGCTTGGGACAACCGGCGCAATCCGTAGCGGAGGATAGTTCTTGACCGTGTCCACGAAGCTGTCGAGGACATGGGCGTCATTCGAGTCGGCATTGATATATTGCGATCGAGTACCATCGGCAGGGCCTCCGTGGTATGGTTCCAGCACTTGGTTCTCGTTCGTAACAGTCCAGGCGCGGAACGAAACCCCAACCGTGGTCATGACATACACACTCTGGAGGTTGTCCTGTGTAATGCACCTCATGGCTGCATCTCGCGCTTGGCTTTCAACTTCCCTAACGCTACCCGACGGACGTTTGAACTCAACCCAGAGCATTGCAGAAAGAGTATCGTGAGCATCATCGTATCTCAGGACGCATGCATCGACTCTCCTAAGGGTGCCATCTGGCGAATATTCGGGTGTGATATGGTACACATCTTGTTCATTGAACCTTCGCTGCAGCCAACCGTGCCAGAAGCTGGCAGACTTGTATTCAATGTCTTTGGCAGCCTCTTTGTAAAGCTTTCGAACAAGCCCTGTGGCGGGTACGACGCTCATGTTGGATCAACGGATTCGCGAAGGTTCTTTAGAAAAAAAAATTGGACAAGTATAAATAAATAACAATAGGAATGTTGGAGGAAATCGAGGGCAGAGACTGTGATCAGGTGAAGGGGGGTGCAATCTGGAACAGATTGTATGACCTCTAAAGCATCGGACCAGGCCTTCTCTTTATAGACAAAAAGGGAGATCTAGAAAATCCTAAAGGCACTCATAGATGCACACATGGCAGGTCCATGGCTGCCGCCATGGTGAACTTGTTAGCTGACAATCAGTTTGACATGGTGTCTCAGGGCCGCAACAATGCGACCCAGGCGGCAAAGGGTGCACATTCCCACCAGAGAAGGTTTCACACAACTCCATTTCATGAGATATGATCAAAGTACCTGAATCGGTCGCCACAGAACTTGAGGCAGGCTATCCATTGGCTGTACCGCTACAGACATGCAGGCATGCTAAGCGCCGAAAACAAGGCATGACACTAAGCGCGCACAACTTCCTCGCTATCTCGCTTATCTCCTTAGTTGGCATAACCCTCTAAGGCGGTCACAACAGGGGTGTCAAGTCAATCACAGGTATGAAAATTAAGAATACTTCTGCCCGCACTAATTTTCAGCTAGGTTAGAAGTCCTCATGGCATAATATCGTAACTAATAAGGTCATTATTATAGCATAACCCTCATCTATCTATTATAGGCATAACACTGGGGCGGGGTACGGCTTAGAGGGTTATGCCAACTTAGGAGATGAGCGATTACAAACTGACCTATTGCTACTTTTAGAAAGCGTATCGCCGGGCGGGCTACAGGTCGCAGGGGCTACAAAGTTTAAAAGGTGGTACCTTGTTTGCAACGCATTTTATTATTGGATAAACTAAGGCAATATTTATGGGAAAGTGCTGATCAACTCCGCGGCCAATAGGCGGACGGGTCGCCCATTTTCCGTATTCAGTATAGCCCTCTCCGCTATCGGGACTACAGTACCTCAAGCATTACCTCGTGCGTCGCGTTCGACTGCACTCGCTGGTGATGGTGTCAAGATTACGTGCTTGCGACGATTCTATTCAAATGGACGCTGACCAATCTCAAAGTTCGACAGCTCTGCCGTAGAGCACGTGAGATACACCACCTGCAATGCAGAATTACCCCGCCAACTGCAGGGTAAGATAACGAGATTGTGGAAACAAGCTTTCTCATCCATCATGAGACTGCCCTATCGCGCGTTTGGATATGGACATTCATGCCTGGTTAGAGAATATCGCAGTCAGTCGCCATTGCGAGGTTGCAGGCTCTCGAACCGTTAAGCGACGACGAGTTTAACTAGGCTCAGGTTGGCTCCCATTACTTCTCTGCCGAGCGTGATGCGCTTGGTGGGATGCCAGTGCTGGAGCTCGCCTTTCACTAAGACAAGAAGCGGGCCAGTGCGTGACCGCAATAATCAAATAAAGTTAGTGTGTGACGGCTAAATTGTGGTTGGCTAGAAGCTTCCCCGTACTCAGTCCTTCTTCGACTGACCCGATGGCTTCGTACACAAGGGACATCACTGGATGTAGAATACATCGGATGGTAGCCATCTCGGTACCCCTACCGGGGAGCCCTCCGGAGAAATGCGATGCAGTAAATGTCAGCTTGCTGAGGTCTATACCGGCATCGAGATATGCTGTGCAGGTGTCGATTTGCCAGTCTGTGCCCTTGACGAAAGGGTTGCCGCGGAAACTGGATGACCTGAGTTTGTCTGCTAGCATTTTCTATATATCAGCTAGCTGATTTTTGGTGTCTCTTGTAAAAGACAATCCAGCTTTTCGGCAGGCCAGATTATCTTGTATCTCATATATATTGATATTCACCTTTAATCCTAATATTATCTCATCTACTCGCTCTTGCACAAGCCTGATAGCCTTGTGGTAGGTTTCGCAAAACTCAGAAAGCTGGAACGTTCTGTTGTGTCCGATTGTGAATGATTGCCCATCTGGATCCTCGGAAAGGTTTCTCGGAATGTCTTCCCTTTTAACAACCGACTTAGCAAATGCTTTGAGCTCAACGATCTCCCCGAGCCGAGTATAGCACCCTCGAATGAGGTACTTCTTGCGGATTGCATCCAGACGGTCAGGCTGCGATAAATACCGATCCCGGAATGGCCATGTATAGGCGAAAGTAGTATAGCTATAGACCGGTAAAGCATATTCAAGGAATAAGAGCCGGCCAACCCGAACCAATGCTGCTAATCCAGATGAAGTGTTATGCGCCGAGTTGTAGGCGAGGGAGCACCGTTGTGTCCCCATGACTGCCGTATAGTAAACAATGACCGAAGATGACATATTTCCAGCGGGATCTTGGTGCGCCCAAAACATCATTAAAAGTTGGAATAAGGCCTCGGAAAATGGCAGCCAATAACCGCACAGGAGACGAAAGTCAGATCCATCGTAACTTGTCTATTGATCTGTTTCCATTCCCCCGTCCTCTTCTAAACCCGAAATTCATGCGGCTAGAAGGCATCTTTCGAAAATGTATTCAGCTAACACCGAGGCGTATATGGCGATCGATCTAGTATAGCTCTTGCCCTATCGAACATAAGGTCTAGGCCTTGGAGAATAATCCACAGCTGAGCTTCCGTTTCAGCAGAGCTCCATAAGGGAGGGATCCCTATCACTGGCCGAGTAAGTAACTTCCACCTCGCTGGGGACCTAGTTGCTGGGCCGAGGCGGCAATAATATCGAGTGGCCTATTACGAAACAGTTTAGGCTAGCAAGTATATTGGAGCCATAGAGTCGTCTCGCTCTATTGAGCGGCCTCGACATGATTAGTAGGCATTCCGTCCGCGGAACATCAGTCATTGCGAAGCTGGTCCTCTCGGTGAAGTCGTCCCTTACGGTTCGGATGGGCTCAAACGTTGTATCTTTGGTCAGCCTCGCCTAGTTCTCGGTTCTGTCGGTCACTATCAGCCTGGGTTTTAGCAGCTCGACGATCCCCAGACACCTGACCGGCGAAGATTATAATGATAGAGAAGGAGTTCGAGCTGGTGGCTAAGGAGAAATGCTATAAGGATGAGAAAACAAGCGCAGGTGTTCGTCCTCGCCCGCTGATTCATTGCTATCGAGAGCGCATCTTCCGCTGTCAGTTGTTATGGTATGTCCCCAATGTGTTGGCATCGGGTTGATTGTGATGCTAGAGATGTGGAAAGACGACGTGTTCTTTGTTATGGTGAAGGCAAGCTGCCGGCAGCCGCGCACTTCAGATAGT
>JABFFE010000282.1:0-18350 GCA_013623625.1 Fusarium setosum | reverse complement strand
GATGCTGGGGTCGGGCATGACGGCCATGGCATTGTTGTCGTACGTTGTGGTGAACATGGATGCATGATCTTGTCAACATCCAAGTCGGAGGCAGAATGGGTCCCTGCTTTCTACGATGCCAGCTCCCCCAAGATTGTGGACACAACGGGCGCGGGGAACGCATTTCTAGGCGGGTTTTCGGTTGGGCTGCAAACCACTAAGGACCCAAGAGAAGCAGCTATTCTTGGGTCAGTTGCGGCTAGTTTCGCTTTGGAGCAAGTTGGCCTTCCAAAATTCGTCCCAGCATCATGGTTTACACGAGAGAAATGGAACGGCTCGACTGTCTCAACTCGCATCACGGAATTCAAGAACAGGATCGCTTCTGATGTAATCTAGCCAGTGAATAAATAAATGATTTGGAATGCTCCGGTTAGATATTATTAAGCCTTAATAACGTAGATATAAAGCCGCTTGACTTTTATAGCCTAATGTACCTTTAAGGAGGCTCTCGTGATAGACTGACCATCAGCTCACAACAGCACAGACCGCTTGCTCCCGGATATCCCGTAATCAGTCGAGGGGAGGATTCTACGCAGGGTAAACGGGACTGGGGAGGAGTGAAGCTTGTTGCTCATTAATTCATTAATGTAGAAGATTGGTTTCATTGCCGGTTCTGGCTTGTCCTCGGTACCTGCTCGAGCTTCCGACCCTTTCCGAATTCCTCTTTTCCGGCTTAGTATTTGTAGTCTATATTACACTAAAAGGAGTCGCGCACGGCTCAGAGAGTGTTCAAGAACTTCTTTAGAAGAGGCTTGAGAGAAAAAGAAGAAACAAAATCTCGAGTCAACCAATCACTTTCGCCATATCGGCTTGTAGCATGGCGAAGTGCTGAAACACGGAAATCTAATAGCGAATGAGGCCGGAAAGGGAGTGTCACCACAAGGGCCGGAATTCGGAATCATTAAACGGTAGTAAGTATACAATAGCCGAGGGTGCGGAATAGTCAGCTACGGAACTTCGGGATACAATGTTGACCTTCTAACCCCCTATTTGGCTCCGGCACCGTGGTTTCATACAATAGACACTAAAACACCCCTATCAATATATCTCAGTAGATCCTTCAATGTATTAACTAGCGTCATATATAATCCACTCTCTATCACATTGACAGTGGAGCCTAACCCAGCGGTAAAGCAACAAGCTCGTCGGCGTGGTCACATTTTGTAAGAACCACATATGGTGGTGCTTCATCGATTGAGCTCAGCTAAGCACTTCTCGCCCCAGATCATTTTTCAGTCATCAGTACAATCCACATCCAATCAGATCTACTTCCTACCCAAGCTCGAGGTTCACTCATTGTAGAGATGGATCGACCAGAGATCACCGAGTCCGGTCACACCGTCGCGAGGGCTGAAAAGAAGCGACCTGGTTCTCTCAAACAACCAGCCCCCGCCGACAAAGTGTCAGATGAAAACCTCGACCCCCTTATGAGAATCAGCACATACGGCAGGGGCGAAATCGAGACTGATGACCGGTTCCGCCGCCTTGGGTGGAAGCGACTTGTAGTTCTCCTGGTTGTGGAAGCCGTTGCCCTGGGCACACTCAGCCTTCCAACTGCCTTTGCAACCTTGGGGATGGTCCTGGGAATTCTTACGTGCGTTGGAATTGGCATCACAGCCACGTACGCGGCATGTGTGATCGGGCAAGTGAAACTCGAATATCCAGTCATCAAACACTACGCCGACATAGGTCGACTTCTTCTGGGGAGCTTTGGGTTCTACCTATTCAGCTTTGGATTCGTTGTGCAGCTGACCTTGGTCGTCGGCTCACATTGTCTCACCGGAAAGACTGCCTTTGTCGCCGTGACAGACAGCGAGATTTGCGGATTAACCTTTAGCGCCGTGGCAACCATCGCCTTGATGCTTCTGGCCATCCCGCCATCCTTCTCCGAGATTGCGATACTGGGATACGTCGACTTCATTTCACTCATTGCGGCGGTTGGAATTACGATCATCGCCACAGGCGTCGGTGACGCACAAACCCCCGGCGGGCTTACGCCTTGGTCTACATGGCCCAAGGAGGGCGTCACCTTCTCTGAGGTTATGACGGCCATCACCAACATCGTATTTGCCTACGGGTTCGCCATCGCCATGCCGTCATTTATGGACGAACTACATACGCCCAAGGATTTCCGAAAATCTATTATGGCCGTGGGCGCCATCGAAATCAGTATCTACACCTTCACAGGCGCCATCTTGTACGCCTTCATCGGTCAAAACGTGCAGTCGCCGGCTCTGCTATCAGCGAGCCCTATCGTCTCTAAAATAGCGTTCGGAGTCGCATTCCCCGTCATCTTCATATCGGGATCAATCAACATCACCGTTATCTGTCGATTCATACATGGACAGATCTTCGTGCTTTCTCCATTGCGGTATATCAACACGAAGCAGGGCTGGGCGAGTTGGCTGTTACTGGTGTTTGCTATTACGGCACTGGCCTGGGTTGCATCTGAATCCATTCCCCTCTTCTATGAATTGCTGTCCATCATATCCTCCCTATTTGTCTCTTCTTTTTCGTTTTATGTGCCCCCTGTAATGTGGCTGGTCTTGCTCAAAGAGGGTCGATGGTATGATCGGCAGAACCGTGTAGCGGCAGCCGCAAATCTCGCTGTGTTCCTTGTGGGAATAGCAATATTTGGTTGCGGCACGTATTCCAGCGTGGTCGAAATAGTAAGTTGACACAAGATATCTCGCATTAGTAGGATTCGTTGCTGACATCTGGCTTCCACGCCAAAAAGAAGCGTAAATTTGAAAACGGCGAGGCGCATAGGCCCTTTAGTTGTTAAGGGATGGACACATCTGAGCTGCTATACTGGACTACTATCTAAGGCGCGCGACTGCTTCGTTGAGGGCAGCTTTCCTTCACAGCAACAAAGAACACCGTGTTTTTACATATCTCTAGCACCATAATGTGACTTGGAGGTCAGGTGCGAGCGTATGATTTTTACAAAGCAGGTAGTGATTATAGTACGCTGGAATGTATACGTGATCCCAATTTTTGAGCCTGCCGGCTGACATACTGGCATCTGGACGCGGAAACTGACGTCTTGTGTTACTTAGGAGGCTTTCAGCTAGGCCGATTCAAGGCGAGCGGAATTCTGAGATTTGCTATTGGCCTCTTGATGAGCTCATCGCTTCCTATCGGACAGGCGATTCAACAGCCGGACTGGCCGATCCCTTCTTTCCGAGGCCAAATTCCGGCCCCCCGCAAACTCGGAACTACTCTAGGGTCGTCTTCTCACGTATGAAATGTACGGATTCCTGGGGAATATCTGGGGAAGCATCTAAGCTCAAATAAGCAGGCCGGCGCTGCTGCACTGTTCCAATATGAGAGGTGTAACGTTGTAGCAGAGCGTTCATTTGCCAATCTGTGCAGTCTAGAAGTAATATCTAACCGTATATAAAACAAAGGTTATAAAGATGATATACGAAAAGGGGACTCGATAAACCTCAGGTTAACCTAGTTTAGATACATGACCAGAACACTCTTGTATTGCATTTATACTGAACCTGCCGTGGACATGAAGTGCCTTGGTGAGGGGTATAATATTATCGTAATAAAGTTTCTGAGCTAGTCGCATCCATTGAGGTCCCCGTGTTTACTTAGAACTTGTCACAAAATATCAAGCCGGGACGGCCCAAGCAATTAGTCACGAAACCTGACTTGGAATGGCCACCAGTCCGTTTCCGTAAAAATCATCTTGGATTCGATACTACATATTTTCCCACAGCATCGCGGCTTCTACATATCACTTTGTCCTTTGCTGGACGTAGTCTTCCCTCTTTGACTTAGCCAGTCATGTACCATGCCCTGGAAATCCAGTGGCCCATATCGATGCCAAATCTCAGAA
This sequence comes from Fusarium setosum, assembly GCA_013623625.1. Taxonomy (NCBI): domain Eukaryota; kingdom Fungi; phylum Ascomycota; class Sordariomycetes; order Hypocreales; family Nectriaceae; genus Fusarium; species Fusarium setosum. The sequence goes on along the minus strand of JABFFE010000282.1, from coordinate 14,461 downwards.
ATAAGACCTGTCTTGCTGACCTTCCTGTACGTTTTCAGTCCAAGATCCTTGCAGAGTAGATCCATGTATGACAAACAGTCAAACGTCAAATCAGGGCATCTATCACCAGCTCCACCGGCAGAGTGTGGATGACGGATGCGAGAGTATTCCGCGTGGAGCACTGTTTCATATTTGACTCTCTCGTAGTCGAGCGACTTTGGCTGCAGATGCGGCAACTCGTCCATAAAATAGGCCGTGACCCAGAGAGCTTGCAACTGCGCGATCATGATGGCGTTGAGCGCGAGATGAGAACCGATAAAGGCAATGTTGCGCTGAGCAAACAGTTTCTCATCCGCAGGCACCAGGAAACGGTAGAGGCGATAGCTGTGCGATGCCTTCTTGACCGAGGTGGCAGCGTTTCGCTTTGGCTCTACTGTCCCAGGGGGAAGGGTGCGAGTCGGCGCTCCTCGTACGGCTGGTAGGCGAGCAAAGATTTCCGCCCGAGCCTTCTCGGTCAGAAGGCGGTTCTCGGCACTGTCATAGTTCTGTAGACCCAATGCCGGATCAATCCCTTCAGGCAGAAAGCGGATCGGGGGCTCTGTGACCCATCCAGTACAGCAGACAAAGGCATCGGCATCGAGACGCTCGCCGTTTGACAAGTGAACTGTACCATCTGATAGTGACGTGACATCGGCGATATGCACCGTGATCTTCCCCTCACGGACAAGATCAAACCAGGGGGACGCGTAGTTGTGGATGCTTAGCGAGTTTCCCATCCAAAATGGGCTCACCCACGGCCTTAACTTTTGCGTTTCCGAGTGCTCGTCATATCGGTGAGCCCTAGAAGCGAAGCCTTCAAGCATTCCCCAGAACCCGGACACTACTTTCCGGCCGAGATAGGTCCCATGGAGAGCGCTACGGATCCAGCCAACGGCCCCATCCGTCTCGCTCCAGATGCATGGGTCAAACCAGGTGAAGAACCGTGTTGCGGCCAGACGCTGGACCGAGACTTTGAAAGGCGAGAACAAGACTGGCCAGACCCAACTCGGACCGCCGCCGCCTGGCCTCATGACCATGTGCACGTGTGCCCCAGTCTTGGCGGCGAAGAAGCAAGTGTCCCAAGCTGACTTATTGCCGCCGAGAACGACAACGCTTTGAGCACTCTCGATATCGCTGGCGCGGCTCCTCAGCTCCTTGGCGTGAAACAAGCTTCGGTTGAATTGTTCCTCTCCAGTGAACTCGGGCATGAAGGGCTCCGACGTGAGACCGGTGGCAACCACGAGCTTGTTGGCCATGATCGTCCATGACTCAGGGGTGGACTGCCCGGGCTCCGTAGAGACGAGGCATAGCTTCCAGGTGCCATCACCCATGAGCTCAGCCGACTCGACTTTTCTTTGCAGTCGAATCAAGGGGCTGATAGAAAAATGGTCGGCGAATTGGACCAGATATTCGTGAACGGCATGCCCCGGGATATGGTGGCCGGGTTTGACGTCGAAATGTCCTGGAGTCATCGGAAAATCGGAAAATTCATACGTTCCAAGGAGGTTGTTTGTCTTGAGTCCTGGGTAGAGTCGCTCTTTGGCCCAAGTTCCCCCCACAGACTGCGCTCCGTCGAATATCAGCATATGGGCATCTGGGACAGCCTCCCGGTATGTTTTGGCCATTGCGAGACCGTGCCAACCTGGACAAATTAGCAAGGTGGATGGTTACCAAGATTCTCCGAACGGCGTACCTGCACCGACAATGGCAACATCAAGCCGCTCAATAGCGCTGTCCATAACTGTGTTGATGCCGTCGTTTGAGCAATGGATGCTGAATGAGTGTTTGTTTCCACTCTGATCCAACAGTTAAACAACCCAAGATGAGAAGATGGTTTTATAGAGTCAACTTGAGATGAAGTCGGAATGCGACTGGATCCTAGGCATGGCTTCTTAGAAGGGTTAGAACCCAGCCATTTCGAGTTAAACATCACAAGCTAATCTGGGAGCCCATCCACGAGCCAAGACAACAGCAAGAGCATCATTGGCAGTACGGTCTGCCAGACTCCCAAGGGCGGAATTGCTGACAATTCCGAGTCACCCTCGGTACGTCCATTATTTCCGTTGATCGACTATTCGTCAGATTTCCGGCCCACGGAAGTAAATCTCATGACATGCCGTATCTCACAATTCCCTGGATTCCACGGCCCCCGATGACAGCTATAACAGCGTACCTATGTATGCAACAGTTCCTTTGCTGACAGACGAACTGAACGACAGCACGTACCGCAACCATGTCTATCACTAGCACTCTGCCTGCCACCTTTGGGGATGCGAAAGAGGAAGTCAACCTGGAGAAGTACCCTACCGCGAAGGCTTTGGTGCAAAGATGCTCTGAATTCTTTGCCGAAGTTCAAGACTTGTACGTTGATTACGGTGAAGTGGCTAGCTAGCTCGTAGCTTGACTCTCATGCTAACTGCACCAGAACGCCTGGACAGAACCTCGAAAAGTATCTCAACGAGCATTACGGACCGGGAAACCCATACTACGACGACTTTGTTGAGTGTGTGCGCAAGGGCATCAATGAAAACGAGGGCTGGTGCGCTACCATTGAAATCGACGGCCAGAAATACAGACGATCCAGAGTCAGTCTTCCAAAGCCTGAGACGCGGTATTTCAGCATCACCACCGTCTACATGAACAGCCAAGAGGAGTATCGTGGACAGTATCACGTCCATCCTTACGGCGAGATCAACTGCGTTGTACAGATAGATGATGGAGCCGAGCTGAAAGGAATGAAGGGATGGCAAGGCGCTGGCTGGACTAGCCCAGGTGCCGGAACGCACCACTATCCCGAGGTAAGGCTGAACCCCCCGCCGCGATCAGTTGAAAGAGAATTTTAATAGAATGTGACTAGGTTCGAAAGGGTGCAGTTGTTGCGCTTTATTTTCTGCCCGCGGGGAGGATCAGTTTCAATGCCACCGATGATATGCCCCAGCCCCCCGTTGTGTGATGGTATCACGTATCAAACAGGTTTACCAATATCAGGACGAGTTTTCCAAAGATTACATGAGGTTCTTTGTGAACGTGATCCTGGGTTCCAGGCCTGAACAAGAGCCAAAAACCGCCACAGTATCCATTATTTGAATGTTGCCCAGGTGAAGGATGTCGAGCTCGTACCTCGATCCGAGTCCTCTGTGCCTTCACGATCCTCGTGCCCGACTTCTCTTCGCTCTTGTCGTGCGCATAAAATTTTCTTTTTCATGATGCAAGCGCAATCTTGATTTGACCTTTGTGCTGCTCAGTGTTTACCTCGCGAATTGTTCAGTATTGATGTACAGGCCACGGGGATTGCCGTATACAATGCTAGTTACCCCTTCAGGGGCAGGTTGCCTCTATAATAATAAAGAATTCTGTCTTTTTTTCTCCGCCGTATTAACTAGATACTAGCACAGCTACCTAAGATCATAGAATCTAAATCAGGTCTAAACACCGTGTTCTTTATTATTGCGGAGGAGAACTGCCCTTGACGGAGCAGTCGAGCATTATAGATAGTTGCTATTTGAGTTGCGCGACTGCTCCGTCAAGGGCAGCTCAGCTTTACAACAACAAAGATCACCCTGAGTCAGGCGTTGAAATGAGTGCTTATGTGGCAATGGAACTTCTCATTGCGTCACGCCGACTTAGGGTTAGGCAGAGTGCTCCTCATGACATTATCAATACAGTTCGCAACGTAGAAGACATTGTCAGGTTGTACTAGAATGACGGGTTAGTAAGAAAAGCTCCATTTTTGCATGATAACGATGGTGAACAACACTCACATCCAGATAGTGATATTCTGCCGGACTGCAGCATATAGACATGATGTTCCCGTCGCATGCGAGCAACCTGGGTAGGACTGAGGCCGGTATATGAAAACATTCCAACCTAGACATGCGATGTTAGAACTATTACTTCAAAAGCGATTAATACAGGTCAGGAAGGTTAAGGACTTACCTGGGACAGGATGTGCCCCCAAGACCCAGGGGTCCGCAATTCAATCAGCCTCCAGTAAAGGGCTTTTCTCATCCTCTGAATCCGCTCACTCATGGAAACTAGGTCTCGCTTCCACTCTCTATTGAGTTCCGGATCTCGGAGAACGCGCTTGACAACACTGGACCCCCAGCTAGGGGCCATGGAATACTCGGCGCGTATCAGATAGGCCAACTCGGAGCGTACGCTGCCACATCCATCGCCCGAACCAGCGCCTAATACGACGTGGCAGGCACCTACGCGTTGGCCGTAGAGCCCAAAGTTTTTCGAAAATGATTGGGCCACGCAAAAGTTCATTGCGGGTCTCTGACGGTAGAAGTGCCGGATTGCCCAAACATCATTGTCGACATCCCCAGTCGCGAATCCTTGATAAGCAGAATCAAACAAGACGACTAGCTCGAGACGCCGGCATGTTTCAGCGATTTCCTCCCACTGATCCTTGGTGGGATCAGTCCCTGTCGGGTTATGGGCGCACGCATGAAGCACGATGGCATCGCCTCTCTGTGCCTCCAACGACAGAACCTCGATCATCCTGTCAAAGTCAAGCACCTGGGCATCAATATCGTAATATGGGTAAGCTCGACACTGCACACCAGCAAAATCCCAAATCGTATAGTGGTTGCTCCACGTGGGCTCTGGAAGCCAGACGTTCTTAGGCTTGAACCTCCGTGCTATAAACATGGCGCCGAGATGATTTGCCCCCGTTCCTGAAATTGTTTGGACGGAGGTGACTTGAGAAAGATCCTGTTGATAGGCAGTTCCTTCAGGGCCAAATATGAGCTGGCGGGCAACACTGAGAAACTCGTCATCTCCAGTGATGGATCCATACTCATGCCTGGAAGGGTTGCTCTCTTGATGAATGAGCTCTTCTGCTTTCTGCACCACCGGCAGGGGCCAGGGCTTGCCCTGCTCTGAACGGTATACCCCAATTCCAAGGTTGACCTTGCGAGGGTCTAGGTCTTGATGGAAGGCCTTGCTGACTTCGAATGGCTCGTCGCTGAGAGCAGCATGGTAGGCTACAAGATCGACTGTGTCTGATGGCGCCGGCGGGGCACCATTTCGATACTGGGATTCCATATTTTGTCGTGTTGCACGGTCTGATACAGAGGCGCAGGGAGACAAAGACAGGGAATGGCTGTGAAGAACCAAAATACTGTTTTTAGAAGAATGTTGAGACTCTAGGATTCCCCGTTTATCGCAACTTCCGTGCCCGTTTATCGTCACTTCCGTCCCGACCTTCGGAATCAACCCGGGGCTTACTTTAGTTCCGACCTTCTCCGGAACTTAACCTTAACCCACTGCGTGGATAGGGACGGCCAAAGGCGGCCGTGGCGTGAGAGCGGCCGGCTTCCGCAAATCCCAAATGAGATCCCACATGCATTTACAACTTCGTGAGTCAAGGGTCAAGGACATGGGCTCCTCTACCTCCACTAGGATATAAAACACAATCTTCAAAGCTGAGTTTCAACTTTCCCCTACGCACCGAATCCTGCTAAAGATCTTTCGCAACACCAATACGCATTCTAAGTGAAGCGAATCAGCTCCATTATGGCTCAAAGCATTGATCTGGCCGAATTCCTCTTCAGGCGCCTCTACCAGGTTGGTCTGCGGGCTGTCCACGGTGTGCCTGGAGACTATAACTTGACGGCGCTTGATTGCATCAATCGAGCCGGGCTCGACTGGGTTGGCAATTGCAACGAACTCAATGCTGGCTATGCGGCGGATGGTTATGGCCGGATCAAGGGTATTGGGGCCCTGACAACGACATTCGGCGTCGGCGAGCTTTCTGCCATCAACGCCATCGCGGGGGCCTTTGCGGAGCGAAGCCCTGTAGTTCACATCGTGGGAACACCTGCACGAGGCCTGCAGCGGCGGGGGGCGAAGCTGCATCACTCCCTTTGCAATGGGAGTCCAGAAGACTACTCCATCTTTGCCGAGATGTGTTCCAAGATCACTGTGGCTCAAGAGAACTTGATGGATGCGTCGACGGCGCAGTATCAGATTGACCAGGCCATTATCGCCTGTCTCAAGCACAAGCGCCCCGTGTACATCCAGCTTCCGGCAGACATGGTCGAAGCAAAGGTGCCAGCCTCAATACTCTCGAGGCCGTTGGACGCATCCTTGGGCCCCAACGACGCAGACGCAGAGGAGGTTGCCGCCAAAGCTATCCTAAAGAGGATCAGCCAAGCGAAGCAGTCGTTTATCTTGGTTGATGCTGGCGCTTCGCGTTATGGTATCGCGGAAGAGACGAACGCGCTGGTCAAAGCAACTGGTTTTCCCACCGCTACAACCCCGTTCGGAAAGGGGATTGTGGATGAGACATTGCGAAATTTCCATGGAGTTTACGGCACCGTGGGCGATCACGTCTTCGTTCCATGGGTAATGGAGTGCGACTTGATCCTCTATATCGGCCCGTTCGAGAACAATGTCAATACATACTACTTCAAGACTATTCCGGACCCGTCCAAGACAATCACCATGAACGAAGACTCTGTACTGATGGGCAGCTTGGACGACGAACCCAGGATATGGCATTTGCATCCCGGCGGCCTGCTGCGCCGGATCCTTGCTCGACTTGAGCCCGCAGCGCTTCGTCAGTATGATCAGTACCCAGATCTACCTGACTTGCGAGCTCACCTGGAGAGCTTGGCTCCGGCCCAGGACTCGGATCTCTTAACACAAGACACGTTCTGGAAGCGCATTTCCAACTTTTTTGAGCCTGGAGACATCATCATGACTGAAACGGGTACTCCGAGTACGGGTGGCCGTGACTTTGTCCTACCGCGAGACACTATACTGGTCAACTCGGGTGTGTGGCTCTCTATCGGTTACATGTTGGGGTCTTCGCAAGGAGTAGCCCTTGCCCAGCGTCATCTGGCCGCCGAGGGATCTCGGGCGGGCCGAACTATCCTATTTGAGGGTGACGGCAGTTTTCAAATGACGGCCCAAGAACTTAGCACCATCATCAACAAGAGACTCGATATCATCATCTTCCTTATCAACAATGATGGGTACACTATCGAAAGGCTGGTCCATGGCAAGGATGAAGTGTACAATGACGTCGCGCCGTGGCGCTATCTCGAGACTCCTCATTGCTTTGGGGCACCGACAGATGGCTCATACAAGACAATGACAGCCCGGGCATCAAACTGGGGAGAGCTCAATGCAATTATTTCCAAGGATGACTTTAAGCATGGATCCGGACTGCGCATGGTTGAAATCATGATGGATCGGATGGATGCGCCAGTGATTTTGAAGCGTCTGTTGGAGAGTTATTCTGCTTCCGCCAGCTAGAAAAATCCTCGTCTGGGGGTAATAGACACTGTCAACGTTTCGGGACTGAATCGAAAGTTTGGTTCTCATACCCCTTAATCCGCCGCTAAGCTTTAGACCCTATAGTGCTGGCCTCAACACTCCAGTTGGTCGGGCGTGCATCACTGGCTGCTATCCGCATTGGTTTTGACTGTCGCGATTTTAGGTAAATATTCCATATATTTATCACCGTTATCTTGTGTCATATCTTTAGGTATATTAGCGTAGCCCCAACGGCAAAAGAACACTGCATCAGCACAATACAAGCATTTCATCGCCTTCGCCATGCCAACACAACATGCCCTCACACATCAAGCCACTCGATCAAGAAATCAGGTGGAGAGGCACGTTTACCGATCAAGAGAACATACAGGGCGCAGATGACAAGATTCCTATCTGTCAACGCAGACCCATCGTTAGTTCGCGTAGGCTGCGGAAGCCAGGGCGCACAGGGCGCAGTTGACAAATTCCGCGAGGTAGACCACGTTATGTGTTGACTAAGGCGATGTGGGACAAGCCAACATCGGGTAGAGATCTGCCGGGGGGACCCTCTAACAGGGCGCTTGTGACAACCATGATTGTCAGATCACGGAATTTAAGCCTGACTGATCACGGAAGTCGAGTGGGGGGCGACAGCAATACGAAAGCTCCTGCTATGTACGTGTCTTGATTTACTAGTTCAATTCGCTCAATTTTGGTCATCAACTCTGGCGACATTTCTTCTCCATGATTTGCCATGACTCAATTTGCAAGCCCCGGCAACCCATCGCCTGCAACGTGCTGTGCGGAACTATTCGAAGTGTCATGAGAGATTTCCAGGTTGGCGGAATATTGGCCATCCGGTATTGAGCGGGCTTCCTTATGTGGGTATTTGAACTCTGTAAAGCCCTCTTGGCGATTTGCTCAGCCGTTAAATCGGCTTCGTCCTCGATTCCATCTGTATTAAGTAATGGTTGGCCGGAAGTACACCAGCTACACGCTTAAAAAGGGAGACGGGAGAGGAAATGCTGTCTTTGAGCTTCGGAATGAGTGGGGCGTTTTCCGCCGTACTGACCGTGAACGTTCATGCCATGTGTAATCATCCAGCCCACCATAAATGAGGCGTCCGCGATCCGGTCTTTCTACCGGCGCCGCCTTATACACCACATTTTTTTTATTGATTTCAAGCATGGTACAAAGTACTGTTTACGACGAAAAACAACTCGAGCGGTACTTCGATCGGATTAATCTTCCCAACTCAAGCCGCCACTTTACCGTCATTGACCTTCCACCCTCGACGCAGCTCGAGTTTTTAACAGCCCTCCAAAAACACCAGCTTTTAGAGGTGCCTTTCGAGAACCTCACCCTTCATTATTCATGGCATCGTGTCATCGATCTATGCCCCGAGCACCTTTTCGATAAGATCGTAAACGGTTCCGGGAGGGGAGGCTATTGCATGGAGAATAACATGTTTTTCCATGTCGTTTTGCGCTCTCTCGGATATAATGCCTACATGGTTGGTGCTCGCCCGTACGAAATCGCGTCATCTCGGTACGGAGGGTTCACCCACTGCTTAAACATCGTCACTCTTGATGGCGTACGCTATGCGATCGATGTATGCTTTGGTTCGCGGGTGCCTATACTCCCGTTGAGGCTATATCACGGCAAAGTCCAACCTCATGCGAATCCAGGTCAGATGAGGGTGCGTTACGACTGCATCCCTCAAGCTCTATGCACAAGCCACAAATTGTGGATATACGAGCATCGAAAAAATGATGAAGCTGAATGGATCCCGCAATATTGCTTCGTGGATTTCGAGTTTCTCCCTGACGATATTGCATCCATCAACTGGGCTCCTGCAAGAAGTCCTTCTAGTTTCTTCACTCAGAGAGTTGTCTGCGTCAAGTTTACGGCAGAAAAGGAGGTCTATCTAGCCGAGCATACCATGAATGGTGATTATCAAGTGAAGAAGGAGAAAGGGATGGACCTTGGGCCTATAGATGGAGCCCTGATCTTGGATGGAGACTCGTTTAAATGGAGAAAGAATGGTGTTAAGCGGTGGGAGAGAGAATTGAAGACCGAGGATGAACGGTTGAACGTCCTGTGGAAGTACTTTAACATTTCTTTGACAGGGCAGGAGGTGAGAGCGATTCAAGGGAGTATAGCAGAGATAGTCTCAGTGGCAGGTCCACGCCTGCAGTAACAATAAATACCAGCACTGCAAAGATACTGTGTTCTTTTGCTAATGTGTTTCCTCTGACCCGTCTCAAGGTGCTAGAGTCATGATAGTAATACAGTCTCAAAGGGTGCACGTGCTCTGCACCTGAACCGGTTCCCCGCACTTTTTGCCGCCGCGTGTGAGATAAGCTTTGCGGAGCGGCGAATAGCAGTATATAGAGCAACAATTTTCCGTCAATCTCATCTCATCATTCCCTTTCCCCATATCTCTGCATTGCGGGGTAGACGACATGTTCTTCCTTCTTTACCGCACATCCCCGGAACCCCAGGTTAACCACGTTTACCCCGTTCCCCGATATGCCTCCCCATTCCAGCCAATACGCCCCCGAAGGTAGACGTTTTTCTGCTGCCAATACAGTTCCTGGGTCCAGTGAAGGTAACTGCACCAATATACAAGTACTCCAGGACGCGGTGCCAGCGCCTCGGCAAGCGATGAAGAAGAAGCGAGGCCATTATGTTAATCTTGCATGGTATCGCCCCCAATCTTGCACTAAAGTTTTCTTTTCTGGTAGCTTTTCTGACGATCGCAGTTACGAGTGCAAGAAACGCAAGACGAAATGCGATAGTGCGCATCCCTGTAGTCGATGTGCAAAGAGCGGCAAACAATGTGGGTGACTGCCACCTCACTGACAACTAACACGGCGCAACTCATAAAGCATAGGCATTTTCCCTCCATGCGTGACCCGTCGGCGTGGGGCTCTCGTGTAAGTTTCCCATCCAAAGGATTAGGTGTATCATTTGCAAACATGGTGAACCAGGTCCATGACACAAAGTCTGTCTGGCAGCGAACAGGATATCGAGTCCTCGCTACAACCAGTGCCATTGATAGTTCCTAAACCTGCCCACGGCGGGGTAGACGCAAATGTCCAACAGAATCCTCCCCAAGCACTAGAACCGACCACTTATGCTTCAATACATCCTACACAGCAGCAAGAACACATCACGGATGCACCAGGACAGCCCGAGGTGTCCGTCAGCGTCGAGACGCCAGTAGAGCCGAGCGACACGACCCGTGCGACCCTACATAGCGACTCCCCTTCGTTGCTGAGCGCGTGCTCCAAGGATCTAAGCCAATCGTCCCAACCCGGAAGTGGGAGCGTCCACACGGCGGCAACTGCACACTACAAGTTCAACATCAATCTTGCACAGACAAATCTGAATGCCAGGGGTATCTTTCATCATGATGACATCGGCGATGTTATAACGACTACGGGGAACAGCCGGATGCCATCGCCCACGATCCAGGATCTCCGGCCAAGCGCCCCTAATTTGGATCCAGTCTGGTTGATACCCCGACACGAAGCGTCGAGGCTATGCAACGTCTACGAGGAGGAGATTAATATCTCGCACCCATTTCTCGACATGCCGACTATTAGAAACAATGTCAAGCGGCTGTACGACTCGTTGGAACTACTCTCTCTTCATGGCTGTCCGAATATATCGTTGCAAGACACGGCTATAATTGGACATGATGACTTGAACCTAATCAAGATGGTCTTCGCAACAGCATTGATCACCGAAAAAAGCGGGCCGAGCAAGTTGGCCAAAGATCTTTTTGACAATGTCAAATCCTTAGTCCAGGAAAGGCTCTGGGAGGATGTCGATATTCCAACCATCACTATTTACTTTCTTTTGGTAAGCCTGGGAGCTCTTGCCGAAGCATGATATGGCTGACTAGTTGTTTGTTAGGCCATGTGGCAGTTCCTGGCAGACAACGACACTCGAGCTTGGCGGCTGACGGGTATTGTTGCTCGTTGGTGTCTGGAAATCGGACTGAATCAGTCACTCTTTATCCGTCAGATGCCCGGGAGCGATCATGACCGAAAGATGGCGGTTCGCCTCTTTTGGTGTATTTACACCCTAGATCGTCGGTGGGGTTTTGGAAATGGGCTTCCATTTGTGATTCAGGACTCGGATATCGATGAGTCTTATCCAGAGCCGGTGAGCTACGGTTTCCTACGAGTTTTATCTCGCTTCAGCTAACAGTGCCATGTTCCCTAGGACGCCGAGGTGCCTTACCTAAAAGCAATGGTTGCTTTCAGCCACCTCATGTCGACTGTATGGTATACATCCTATGTCTCGTCGACAAATCTTTCCAGTCGAAAAGGGCAGGACGAAGCATCCTATCTCGACTTTCGCATAACCAAATGGTGGGACGACCTACCAGCGGAACTACAGCTAGGAAAGATGGAAAGCGACAGTGTTCCACGCGGGATGCAGCGGCTACGAGTACTCCTCTACTTGCGGAAATGTCAACTGAGGATTCTTCTGCATCAGCCAATGCTTCATTCAGCGCAGAGCATGCGACAAAATGCCCAGACCGCCGAGAAAGTGGTGGGCCTCGCCAAGGACATGATTCGAAAGCTCGACCATCTCCACCGCTCGACAGACATATACTCTACCCAACAAATGTGCTTCAACTACTTTCTAGTTTTGGCACTCGGTGTTGTACTTCTAGCCGCCGCGCAGGCGCCAGAGATGTTCGCGCACACCGTGCGGGAAGAATTCTACGCTGCTTTGGACCTGGTCCACAGCCTAAGTGCAAACTCGTTCGTGTCTCGGCGGCTTTGGAGATTCATCCGTGGTCTGAAGTCTGTTGGTGATACACTGGGCGCAACAAGACAGCCAGCTGACGGTGCTACGCCGGGAGCCGGCCAACGACTCATGGCTGGGGACCAGACTCGGAGTCTTATCGAGCCCGATATCGGATTTAGTCAATCGATCGACGATATTTTCGCCATGTTTCCTCTCTCTCAGATGATAGAGGGCTATGGTGATACTAGTCAACTGATGGAAAACATGTGTTCTATATTTGAGCCTGCGGAAAAAGAGCCACAGGAAGGGCCTGCATAAATCCATATATGACATGGAGGGTTGGTATCTCTTTGCTGCTGGATTCAGATAGCAACGGGTCCATGACGCCAGAGGTGTGGAAAGACATTGTGTTCTTTGTCGTTGTAAAAACAACCCACCCTTGGTGGAGCGGAAAGGAACTTAGATTGTAAGCAGTTTGTAGGCCATTTCTGTATTATCAATCCTAGCGAGTAAATGATGGTATGTTTTCCCATTCATTATCGACATGAGTTGAAGCCTCTAGGTTCAGCTAACCACTTTATGTCCATCTCCACTCTCTGCAATTGCCCGTAACCAAGCAGCCCTCTCGAATCTATTAAGCATCATTGTTGGAAACCTTCTTCCTTCCAATCCCAACAATCTGTAGAACCTCTCGAAAAAAGCCAACGTCTTCCTCATCATAGGAAGCTTCGTACGCATCAATCATCGGCTTTTCCCAGACCAAGTCAGCCTCGTGTGCCTTAATGATCTTGGTCTTCTTGACGATCTTCCAACCAAAATACAAGAGAGGAGCAGCCAGGACCATGGTATAGAAGGTAAAGAAAGTTCCAACATCCCACATGCCAGGGAGGAAGACCGTGTAGCCGTAAACGCACACAACACCAGTCAAAAAAACACCACTGATCCAAGCGCTATACGGCTGAAAGTATCCGCAGTATGGGAGAGTCGTACGATCGAGACCCTGAGCCAGACAGGCCTTGTAGAAGAAGACATACGTGATACAGATGACGATATAGTCAATAATCTGCGCCGCCGTGATCAGGTTCGTAAGCCACGTCAGAACGACAGCTGAGCCGCTTGAAACGTTGAGGAAGGCCAGGCAAGGGAAGAGCATGATGACCATGAGGCAGTAAATGGGAACGCCGCTCTTGGTGCATTTGCGAAGGAACTTGGGGGCCTGGCCTTCGAGCGCGAGACCATAAAGACTTCGTGTTCCGCAATAGGTGTAGGCGTTGCCGGCCGAGAAAATACTGGTGATAAGTAACGCGTTCGTGATGTGAGGCAGCACGCTGACTCCAAGGTTGTTCATGGCAATGACATAAGGAGAAGCGGCCGCAGTGCCAGCTCCGCCAGACTTGCCGGTGAGGATGGAGAGGAGGGTCTTATCGTTGTAGGCGATGGCAACACCAACGGTCAGGGCACCGCCAATGAAGAAGAAGCCAAACCGGGCGTAAGTAGTCTTGAAGGCGTTCTTGAGGTAGCGTCGGGGCAGCTTGGTCTCTCCTGAGACCATAGAGACGTATTCCGGGCCGACGATGGTAAAAGCAGCGCTCCACAAGGAGCCGAGGAACCCCTCAAAGCGACCGAGATCTCCGGTTGTGATGTACTCAGCAAAAGCGCCAGGGTTCTTCCAGTGCCGGAAACCGTAACTATCTTCCATCAGCTCTTATCTCTTCACTAGCTAGGGGGTATTAACTGACGCATCCTTCTGTGGATTGCCGCCACACATTGTAACGAAGGTGAAAGAGAAGACGATTAGGAGCAGGATGACCTTGCCGGAGGCCAGCCAGAACTCGGCCTCTCCATACCAGCGAACAGTAAAAGCGTTAAGAATGCTAGAGAATGGTTAGTATTTCCAATAAGTAGCCGACACACAAGTACACTCACAAGTAAGCGACAATACAAGCTGCCACGACCGCGGCGACCGGGATGTCGTCACGCCAAAAGGTCAGCACCAGGTTAAGAGCCGAAATCTCAAAGGGAATCAAGATAGCCTCGTAGATGAAGAAGTTCCAACCAGCCATGAAGCCAAAGGCCTCATCGACCCAGTGACCGGCCATCCGAATGAAGGCACTAGTGACGGGCATAAAGGTGGCCATTTCAGCGATGCAGTTGTTGACCAGACCCAGCATGCACGAATAGAGCGTGTAGGCGATCAGCAAGCTGCCAGGGCCACCCTTGATCAGACCCGTGCCAATGCTGACGAAACTCGCCGTTCCGATGGAACCACCGATGGCGATCAGTTGGACCTGGCGGTTGCCCAAGTGTCGCTGGAGGTGATCGGCATTGGGACCGAGGTCACCAGCGTGGATACTCTCCGCTTGAGTGTTGACACCCTCGAGCTTTGAGTCCGACATGTCGGACTTTT
>JABFFE010000281.1:0-59558 GCA_013623625.1 Fusarium setosum | reverse complement strand
CCAGAGCTCGAGCAGTCCTGCTCCCCCCCCTCCTAGCAAGGATGTAGACAAGGCTCCTGTCCCTGCTGCAGCTAACGGCTCAGCTCACGTCCCTGAGCCCGTGTCTTCTCCCATTCCCAAGACCCCTGCCTCCGACATCATCGGCCTCTTTATCATGAACGTTAGCACCGAGGATCAATGCCGGGAATTGTTCGACGACGAGGACAAGGCCAAGATCCTGAAGGTCGAGAAATGGGGCAACTCGAACAAGGTCGTTCAGTTTAAGACAACTGAGGACCGTGATGCTGCCATGGCACGGCTGCCCGAAGAAGTCAAGACCCGAACCCAAGAGGATCGGTCCAAGCCCCTAGTCAAGATCTTCCAACACCGTGAGGGCAAGTCTTACGGAAATCGCGGCGGTGCTGGCAACTGGGGTGCCAGTGGACGCGGCGGAGCGACCAACACCAGCGGATACCGCAGCGCTGGAGGCGCTAGTGACTCGGAGTCCAACCGCCGCGGTGGTCGCGGTGGCCGAGGTCGTGGCGGAGATCGTGGTCGTGGCGGACGTGGCCGTGGAGGTCTTAAGGGGGAGACTGGTGCCTCGTCGCCAGCGGGGGCTCCCTCCACCCCCGCCGCCGATTAATATCATGATCAACACCTAAACAATGATACACAGTTCTCACGAGACTATGGCTCATGCCCATACTCTCAGAACTTAGCTTCGCCCTTTGTGGCATCTCCTTTTTGTCTCGCCTCTACCTGATTGCCGGCGGCTCAAGGGATAGGAAAAACGAGGGACATCCCTCCAACTGCGTTTTCATGTATTGTGTACCTAATGAGATTTCGGAGTCGTCAAGCTCCGGCATCGAGGGTTTGGCTTTCAGTTTTGACCTGTATGGAGTTCAGTTGCGAAGAGAATTTAAAAAAACATCATTCCGAGCCCTGATTGCATCTCGGGGACATGGATGTGGTGATGATGCTTTTGGGAGAAGGGTTAGGGGATAGGATCGAGGGCGATTGGGAATGAATAACTTCTATTTGTACACTGCTAAGCTTGGCCGGTTCTTTTTCTTGTGACGCCCGGCCTGATGTTATGACTCATGAGACTGGTTTACAGCTAGATTACATGTCTATATACTTGTGTGTAATTGCCTCACAGGGGCTTCATGCCCTTGTGTATAGCGGCGATACCGCCTGTCAGATTCTCGTAACCCTCGCCAGCCACGACAAAACCAGCATCTTTGATCATATCCCTGAATTCTTCCTGGCTAGGGAATCTCTCAATACTTTCCACAAGATACTGGTAGCTGTCCCGGTCTCCGGCAACGAGCTGACCAATCAAGGGGATAGCACCGAACGACCATTGCTTGTAGACGGTGTTAAATAGGGGGTACTTGTCGACCTTTGAGAACTCCAAGCAGGCAAAGACACCGCCAGGCTTAAGGACCCGATGGGCCTCCTTTAGGGCAGCGGGGATGTTGGAGAAGTTGCGGATGCCGAAGGCAACGGTGTAGAGGTCGAGCGAGTTGTCCTCGACCTGAGAGGGGAGGACCTCGGCGTTGGCTTCGAGGAAGGAGAGGGCGGACTGGTGGGAGGCGGGGAGGGAGAGGGAGCGCTGCCGGCCGACGGCCAGCATGTCGGGGTTGATGTCAGAGATGGTGACGGTGACGTTTGGGTTGCGGTTGTAATTATGAGCGTGTTGTAGGTGACGGAAGGCAATGTCGCCGGTGCCCCCAGCGATGTCGAGGATGCGCTGGGGCTGGCCGGGAGGATTGGTAGCGCCAGGGTTGAGCGAAGATATAAAGTAGTCTCTGAATCAGGCGATGTTAGTCTGGTGAACAGCAAATGGTTCGGCTGGGCCGGGAGAAAACGTACTTCCACAAGCGATGAATACCCAGCGACATGAGGTCGTTCATCTTGTCATATGATTCGGCAACACTGGTGAAAACACCAGCAACGCGCTGCTGCTTCTCGCCCTCGGTGACGGTCTCATAGCCAAAGTGGGTAGGGCGATCGGAGGTAGGGGTGGTGTTGCGGAGGGCATTGGAGGAGCAGAAGGGGCGGACGAGGGCGGTAGGGCGGCTTGAAGAGTTTAGTGAGCGTGAGAAGCTCCGGAGAGCTGTGCGGGAGGCCATTGTGGGTGGAATTGGGCCTCGGAGGTGTGGGGGATGCTGTGATGGAGGTCAGTTTAGAATCATACGAGGCTGAGAGATGGAAATTTGAGAGGAGCGGGACAGTGTGGCTGTCAGCCTTGTACCAGCCACAGTGGCTTGCCTATAACTCCGAGGGTAATGGGCAGTGTGTTATGGGGGAACGAGAAATCGCAGGATAGAAACTCGTTGTCCTGGGGGAATGGTAGTGACTTTCCTTAGACGCTTTCTGCAGTTGTCGCCGCAGTTGAGTTGGTGCTCTCATGCTTTCGCAGGCGATGCGCAAACAGGGCGCGGGCAAAGTTGTGGACCCGGTCCTTCAAGTACCAGCTCAGGCTCGCGATGATGGCGAAGAGAGTCAGAATAAGCAGGGCGATGCTAACTGCTGGGTTTGTCATGGCGAGATTTCTGCAAAAGAGAAGGTGCTGTGATTGCTGTGTTTTGTCAGTGTGGCTGGATACCTAAGGAGGTGAGCTGCACGTTTGTAGAGTTGAGGGCGGTATTTGTGAGAATTGATTTATTTCGCGTTCTATGTGCTGCTGCAGATAAACATTAGACCAATTGAATGGGTTGCTAAGGAGCGGCATAGTTTGGGTGCTCCAGGGCCATGATGAGGTCCTGACAGTGGCAGACGGCGTTTGCCAGCTGCGAGATGGAAATCTAGAGTTTATCGAGAGTGTGGGGTACGCGATAAGAATTGTGTGGGGGATACGGAGCATGGACAGGGCCTCATGAGTATAGGGCCCCGTTTCTATCCTTCAACATGACCAAACTATTGACAAGTCGATAGGGCAGGGGTCATGAAATAGACACCAGCTATGGCTTCGGTGCTTGTTTGAGGCTGAGTATGCCGAAGCTCGTCAAACAACGGCTTATCTCCAGTCTCGGCTCTTACGGTTGGAGTCGGCTCAAGATGACGTCGCGCTCTCATAGAAGGTACACGACCGACAACAGCCCCCTCGGTAATGCTCTTTCTCTTCTTCGTCTCACTGATCTCTGGCAAGCCGGTTGAAACGGGGGTACATCTCGTCTGAATTGAGCTTACATCTGGAACATCAGTGCCGCCATCATGAAGTCTCGAGCTCTGCGACACGTCGCCCTGAAAAGGGCCGTCGTCGCTAAACCACAAGCGATACCTTTCGCTCTTCGATCAACCAGCAGTCTTTCACAGCGACCCAATTCGGACTATGTTTCCTTCCCTGGTGCACTCAAGAGCGCCTTCACAAGCTCACTCAAGTTTGAGGCTCCCGAGTCGTACCCTGCGTTGCCGACGTACCGCGTTGTAGACCAGCATGGCGTGGTGGTGGACCAGTCCTTCAGCCCCGATATTTCGGACGAGGAGGTCATTCGCCTATACAAGGACATGGTGTTCATCTCAATCATGGACCTGATCATGTTTGACGCGCAAAGACAGGGGCGGCTCAGCTTCTACATGGTGAGCGCAGGGGAGGAAGCTGTCAGTGTTGGCAGCTCAAGCGTGCTGGACCGGGAGGACGTCATGTTCTGCCAATATCGAGAGCAGGGTGTGTTCAAGGAGCGAGGATGGACAGCGAAGGAGTTTATGGGGCAACTGTTTGCCAACAGGCGAGATCCTGGCCGGGGCCGAAGTATGCCGGTGCACTACGGAAGCAAGGATCTAAATATTGTGAGTGTTGCATGAACTCAAGCATCACGTCAAGACTAACGATGGGGAACAAAGCATTCGATCTCTTCTCCGTTGGCAACACAGCTTCCCCAAGCCTCTGGAGCTGCCTACGCGCTAAAGATGCAGAGGCTCCAGGACCCCAATGTCAAGCCTCGGGTGGTTGCCGCCTACTTTGGCGAGGGAGCAGCAAGTGAGGGAGACTTTCACGCCGCGTTGAACATTGCCGCGACAAGGTCTTGTCCCGTCATATTCATCTGTCGAAACAACGGCTACGCCATCTCGACACCTACGCTCGACCAGTACCGTGGTGACGGTATTGCCAGCCGAGGTATTGGTTATGGCATTGACACTATTCGCATCGATGGCAATGATATCTGGGCTGTTCGAGAAGCTACCAAGAAAGCACGCGAGATGGCTCTCCAAGACGGCGGTAAACCTGTTCTCATTGAAGCCATGACCTACCGTGTCTCGCACCACAGCACGTCAGACGACTCTTTTGCCTACCGTGCGCGTGTAGAGGTTGAGGACTGGAAGCGACGCGACAACCCCATCACGCGGTTGCGTAAGTGGATGGAGGCCAAGGGGATCTGGGACGAGACCAAGGAGAAGGAGGCGCGAGATAGTCTGCGAAAGGAGATCCTGAAGGCGTTCAGCGAAGCCGAGCGGGAGAAGAAGCCGCCGATTCGGGCCATGTTTGAGGATGTCTATGAGGAGCTGACGGATGATCTGAAGGCGCAGATGGCGGACCTGAAAGGGATGCTGGAGAAGTATCCTGAGGAGTACGATGTGACCGATTATGACGGCGGCAAGGACAGCTTGAAGCCATGATGCCGTGGGTGTAGGTCTATGCAAGAAGTAATGCCAACAAAACAGAAAAGGAAATATTGAACAAGGAAGACCATCATAGGTGCTAGGCCCAAGCTTGGATATGGAGACACGAGCCTTGATCCATAGCCCAATCACAGAATGAAGCGTCAACAGACTCATGGGTCCCTGGTGTTGGGTTCGACCAGACGAGGCGACAACTGGACGCTTGTTTACTCTTTCTTCTTTGGTGCAGATTGTCTGGTTCCCTACAAGGAAGAGACCAGTTGGCGGTGCATCTGAAAACGTGCTGCTGTCAGGCATTCTCCGTCTTTGTGGTTCTCTTTTTGCATGATGGGACTTGGAGAATGGATGCGTGAATGCCAATTGCCGATTCGTTGGTGGAGTGCATGTATTGATTAGCACCGGGGTGAGAGAATACTCGGACAGTCTTCTGGCTTGATTTTCTACTAGGAAAATTAGCCAATATTCAACAGGGAATCTAAATGCAAGGTAGTACTCATATAATCCACTTTGCTGTTTTGTGAAAATCATAGAAGTGTAGCCGGGACTTTGCACGCACGTCTTATTCCTTTGACTCCTGTTGTGCCAACCTTGGCGGTCACAGCCCGCCGGGTGCCCGGTGTTTTAGTGTGACTTTCAGTGGGCTTACGGTGGGTAGTCCTACCGGAGGGTGCTGCGTGATGGGCGCCACTATGAAGCAAAGCGGGCCTCTCCACAAAGCGGGATGTCGACGGGACGCAGCCGCACCTTGATAAGAGCCTTCAAAGTGGACAGTTGGGCCTTTGGCAGCTTCCAGATCTGGCCGTTAGGTGCTGCTGCAGAACGGCCTCCTCAAGAGGGAGTGTCTTTGGTTACTTTGAAGGGTGTGACATTGCTCAGCAAGCGAGTCCAGGTGAAACCGTGAATGGATCGGCTGTAAACCTCCACTGGAGGTGCTCCCGGGGAATGGAAACAGCGAGAAACGGATGCATACCTGCTGTAGGTGCGTTGCTCAGCCATAATTGGATCCAGACCAGGTCAGGCCAACAACATTTGATGAGCCCCCTCATCATTATCACCTCGGCACAGTGCTTGTTTGCAGTTGATAAGGCTGTATTTGTTCCGGAACCTAAATAAAGAACACCTCTGAAGTCCATGAGGTGGAAGACGCCGGCTGGCTGCTACGTACAGTGCCACTGGACCCCGACCTTTGCAAACGTAGCACCATCAGAGCACGTCCTTTTTTTGCTGTGCTGTGTGTGCTAGCCTGCCCGCCTAGAGCCTCTCCCCGTCCGTCTCTTCTCAGGCTCAGGCTCAGGTGGACCACACACGTCAACCCTCAACCGCCATCTGCCATCCGCATCCGCCAACCCGCCGAAACAACGAGCATTTCTCACTCTTCCCACCCAGCCCGGTCTCCATGAACCCAAAATCATCACCTCCCTCCTAAACTTCCGCCTCCTTCTTCTCTACAGCCTCCTCCCTTCTCCTCCTCCTCCTCTCCCTCCCGCCCCTCGTTGATCGAGACTGTCCCCTGCTCTGCCAGGTCCTCTTTCCATCCCGTGGCCGCTGACTGCTAACCGGAAGCACTCTACACGGTATCGTTATCGGCCTGCCCGCTCTCGTCATCCCGTCCCATCGCCCTCTCGACATCGGAGAGCAACCACGACCACGACCACGACCCCGCCGCGCCTGCGACTGCCCGCTGCCCTCCTGATGGCGTAGGTCGTCTGGGCATGGCAGAACGAACAACGGCAGGTCATAACGAAGTGCGACTTCCCTCTACCTCGACAACCTCGACTGCCAGTCTTTCCTCCTCCGCCGCCGCGTCTCTAGGTCCCCAGAGGTAGGGCCAACCCTTTTATCCTTTTTCCGCTTTCCATCCTCATCCCCCAGTTGCCGCTTCACTATTCACCCTCGTCTTGTTTTTATCATCCACCCTTGGCAACCCTCCGCTGCCGCCATCCGCCCGTTCGTCGCCGTCGCCGTCTGCTCTTTGTGTCGCTTGTGCCGAAATAAATCGAGACGGGGGAGGCTCCTTCGTCGCCCGCCAGAGCCAGAGCCAGAGCCGACCGAGTGTGATGCCGTCGTCGGACCCGTGGCCGTTCCGTTGCTGATTCACGCACGCACAACACAACACATTCACCGCTGCATGCACTCCGCAAACCCGTCGCCACTCGTCGTTTCCACTGTTTTAGACTGGATGGTCGATCTTGAGTCTGTGTCTTGCCAGCTGGCCTGATATTTATCCTGCTACCGTGATCAGTTTGTTCGACGTCCAAGCTGATTATTAGCCTCCCCCCATCCTTGGCCAAGGCTGAGGCAGCTGCAGACCGAAATCACCATCACCGAAAACGCTTGTTGACTTCCGGGCGCGGCTTGTGCTTGCTCTGCTCCTCCCCTCGCCTCCCTCCACCTTTTTTTTGTGCGACATCTGTCGGCTTCGTCTGACACCTTTGGTCCACATTTGCGTTTTCTTCCAGATGCATCTTCAGTACAAAGCTCATGCCAATCATGTCTTCTAGAATCACCAGATCCTCGGCCCGTCAAGCAGCGAGCCAGGCAGCCCAATCCTCCGCTTCTGCTCCTGCCGCTGCTGACGTCCCGACCGCACCCACTGCTACCCCATCTTCCCGCAAGCGAAAAGGGCCTGCTATCGAAAAGAGTCCGCCCAACTCCTTGCCGTCTGGGTCTTCAGGTCGACGGTCCAAGAGACAGAAGATCCCCGAAGCCGTTTCTTCCCCCGCCACTAACAACCACCACCATCCCCCATCCAGACCTCGGAGAAGGGGAAAGACAGCTGCAGATATGGACAGTCCAGAGTGAGTCTGGGTGGCAACCTAGCTAATTAATGCAGTGTGGTGAGCGCCAATACTGACATTTCTCTAGTAGTGAACGTCCTGGTCCTGCGAATCCACCCGAGCCCTCTATTCCATCCGGCTCTTCGAGTAGGAAATCAAGCCGATCCAAGAAGCCTACAGGCACCTCACAAGGTCTGTATCACCCAGAAGATCCATGGTATTTTGACTTCCAGAAGCTCACCGTTCCTGCAGACCCATCACCCGGTGCAACCCTCTCGACGCGGAGATCGAAGCGAAACCTCGATAATGCCGCTGATCAAGACACACCAATGACGGGAACCGACGAAAACAGGGACCCAGGGCCGCCACCACCACCGCCTCCTCCCATCGACCACCACGACGATGACGATAGTGAAGACAACGACGATGATGAAGATGACGAAGAGCCACGAAGATACGATGACGACGAAGACGAAGATCCCTTCGGTGGTTTCGGTGGTCCCCCGGGTAGCCTATCTAGCACTCTGCGAGCGCTGACTGGGATGATGTCTGGTCTTACTTCAAGATTGCGGGAGCTTCTTCACAATCTGCGGGTCGACGACCTTTCAGTTCAGTTGATAGCTCTGCAGGAGCTGTCGGAAATCCTTCTGGTTTCCAACGAGGATAACCTTTCGGGCCACTTCTCACCCGATGCCTTCGTCAAGGAGCTGGTCATCTTGATGAACAAGGAGGAAAGTCCCGAGATCATGCTCCTTGCGTGTCGCTGCCTGGCAAATTTGATGGAGGCATTGCCTGCCAGCGTGGCTAACGTCGTCTATGGAAACGCCGTTCCAGTGCTCTGCCAGAAACTGCTCGAGATCTCCTTTATCGACTTAGCAGAGCAAGCCCTCAGCACTCTGGAGAAAATATCCGTCGAGTATCCTACGAGCATTGTCCGCGAGGGTGGTCTGACTGCTTGTTTGTCCTATCTCGACTTCTTTGCCACAGGCACGCAGAGAACCGCTGTTACCACGGCAGCAAACTGTTGTCGCAATATTCCCGAGGATTCGTTCCCAGTGGTCCGCGATGTCATGCCCACGCTTCTCAATGTCCTCAACAGCAACGATCAACGTGTTGTGGAGCAGGCCTCTCTATGCGTCTCAGGCATCGTCGAGAGCTTCAAGTATCATCCATCCAAACTTGAAGAATTGGTTAGTGTTGATCTTCTCCGGGGAGTTTTGCGACTTCTTGTTCCTGGTACGACCAACATGATCGGATCCAGCATCCATACCCAGTTCCTGCGAGTTTTGGCCTTCACCGCGCGAGCAAGCCCCCGTCTTTCCGCAGACCTCTTCAAACTCAATGTGGTTGAGACTCTCTACCAGATTCTCACAGGCGTTTCGCCACCAAGCGGAACTGAAGATGTTGCTTCCAAGTTGGATAGCGTTGTTATCATGCAGGCACTCATCCACCGACCTCGAGAGCAGATCATTGAGACACTTAACGTCATATGCGAGCTTCTTCCTAACCTACCGCGAAACGCCGATCCATCTTATGGTGACTTTGTGGAGCTTCAAGCCTCGACAGAGTCTGTAAATCCAGCGTCTGGACGAAACCGCAGAACCACCAACGACAAGCGCATCGAGCTTCTGGAAGGCTGCAAAGACGAAGTTCGCCGCTTTGCCCTAATTCTTTTCCCAACCTTAACCGATGCCTTCTCCAGCACCGTCAACCTTAGCGTCCGCCAAAAGGTTCTCACAGCGCAGTTGAAGATGCTTTCCAACCTGGATGAGGATATACTGGTTGAGGCTTTGACTCCTGTCCCCTACGCATCTTTCCTGGCATCCATCCTCTCACAACAGGACCACGCATCCCTTGTTATGCTTGGGCTTCAAGCAGCCGAACTGTTGCTCAGTCGACTCGACAAGATCTACCGCTATCAGTTCTACCGTGAAGGGGTCTTCCTAGAGATTACCAAGATTGCGAACGAAGAGGAGCCTGCCGAGCCGAAATCAGAGGAAACAGACAAGCAGAATGGTGAAGGCGAACGGACAGCGGAGCGCGGTGATAACGAGCAATCTTCAGACCAGGACTCTGACCATGACGACGAAGACGATGAAGAGCGCGAGTCGTCCGACGAGGATGAGGATGAAGAGCACGACAATGAGAACGACGAGGCCCACGGTGACGACATGTCCCCTGTTAGCTCCCGAGGATCGACCATGTCCCTCGAAGTTCCTCTCCATCGCTTTGTCTCTGACGTTCGGTCTATGAAATCTCGCACCCGTGATGTAGCCAAGAAGTTCCTAGAGACGCATGAGACTGAGGGCCACGGCCAAGCCATGAAGACGAAGGCAACGATGATTCTGGACGCCTTGTCAGAATTGGCGGGCGAGCTCGAAACCTTTTACCTAAAGCGATCTTCGGCAAATGTTACTCCGGACAACGGCAAGGAACTGTTCACTAAGCTCGCATCATACTTTGATACAGATGTTTTGGAGAGTGTTACTAGCGCAGAGCTTTTGGCGTCTGGCCTTGTTCGGGTTCTCCTGGAAATCTTCATCAACCCCGACGAAGAGCTGGCTCGCGCCGCCCAGTCAACATTCCTCGAAGTTTTCATGGCGTATACCGTCAAGTCTAAGCCCAAGACGGCCACTGCCGAGTCTCCAGCAACACCCTTCAGTGTCATGATTCATAAACTTCAGGACTTGCTCAGTAGGTCAGAGCATTTTGAGGTCATTACCGTGCATCATAACACCTTTGATGGCAACCACAGCAGTCCTGCCTCGATGCTTGGCAAGCAGATTCGCCTACGCCTTGTTGCTGATGAGGAATCGGATATCCCTCGACCATATCGCAATATCATGGTATCAATTCATGCTATCGCGACTTTCAAATCCCTCGATGACTATCTTCGCCCACGGATTAGCCTCACGGAACGCCCTCGTGGTGCATCTCGCAGGGATGGCGTTGCTCGAGCACTTGCTGCGATGGCCAGTAGCGCTGGTCTTCCTCTTAGTAGTGCAGCCGCCGCCCGTCTCGCCGCAGCCGAGCGAACAAGCCCATTTTCAGGAGGGCCCCCAATTCCTCCGCCCCCCACTGCACCAACACCATCTGGCTCCCGAGCTCTACGGAAATCGAAGTCTCAAGCTTCTCCTGCTACTCCAGACCAACCTGCTGGACCGTCTCGGGACAAGGCTGTTCTCCGACGCTCGGCTCGACGACACGGTGCTGCCAACACCCCTCCGCCTCCTCGTCCCCCACCGGCGGACGATGACGAGATGCAAGACACACTGGAGTGTGCTGATGAGAAGCAGCTGACTGATGATGAGGATGCCGGAGAGAGTAGTGCACTGGATGCCATTGTTGGCGAGTTGGAAGAAGACGTCGGGGAGGAATCAACCCCAGACGACACTTCTGCTGTCAATATGGAGGTCGCTACAGGGGGGCACGTCACTGCACGCAAGGAGGATGGCACGAGAATTGCGACCCCCACAGGATCTGGTTCGGTTAGTCGTGTGGGTGGACCTTCTGCTGGAGGTTACGGTACACCGACGCCCTCAACATCGTCCTCGCGACCCATGTCATATGCCTCGGCGCTTCAGGCTGTACCACAGGACTGGCACATTGAATTCAGCCTTGATAGCAAGTTGATCCCCAATGAGACGACGATCTACCGCGCTGTACATACCTCAGCATCCAACTCGGACGAGCACCTCAGCCGGAGCATCTGGTCGACTGTGCACCCTATCAAATTCAAGCGTGTCCCTGGGCCCCCTCCAGCCGAGTCTCTCTCGTTTACCTCTAACTCCGAGGCTGAAGGAGACGACGAACATGGTATTCCTGCATCACTTGCGAAGCACCCAACAACGGCATCAATCCTGCGCTTGCTGAACATTCTTCACGATCTCAACTCCAACATCGAAGATGTTTTGGTTGAGCACAAGACCAGTCTCATTGGCCTCAATGTTGAGCCCCTTTCTCAATTCGTCAATACAAAGCTCACCGCCAAGCTGAACCGTCAGCTCGAAGAGCCTTTAATTGTTGCTAGCAACTGTCTGCCAAGCTGGTCTGAAGACTTGGCACGTCTCTATCCGTTCCTTTTCCCATTCGAGACTCGACATCTCTTCCTCCAGTCCACATCTTTCGGGTATGCCCGATCGATGGCCAGGTGGCAGAACACGCAGTCAGGGGAAGACAGTCGACGAGATCGAAACAACGAACGACCATTCCTGGGTCGACTTCAACGACAAAAAGTCCGAATTTCTCGTCAAAAGATACTGGAGTCTGCGCTGAAGGTCATGGAGCTCTACGGCGCTTCCCAGAGTATCTTGGAAGTTGAGTACTTTGAAGAAGTGGGCACTGGTCTCGGTCCCACGCTTGAATTCTACTCGACCGTTTCAAAGGAGTTTTCCAAGAGGAAGCTCAAGCTGTGGCGCGAGATGGATTCGAATGGCTCTGACGAGTTCGTCTCAGGTGCCACTGGCCTGTTCCCCCGGCCGCAGAGTGATGAGGAAGCTGGAACACCCAACGGCGAGCGTATTCTGCACCTGTTCAAGATGCTTGGAAAGTTTGTTGCGCGATCCATGATTGACTCTCGTATCATTGATCTCCACTTCAACCCGATCTTCTTCCGGATTGGAGATGCAACTTCGTCTGGAGTGAAGCCATCATTGGGAGCCGTCAAGATTGTTGACCCAGGTCTAGCCCGCTCGCTGAAGGCCATCAAGAGATTCGCCCTGGCTAAGAAGGAGATTGACGAGGACCCTGCACGAACCCCGGCGCAAAAGGTGACCGATACAGAGAATATTGTCATTGATGGAGTTAAGCTCGAGGACTTGTGCCTCGACTTCACTCTGCCCGGTTACCCGAGCATCGAGTTGGAGGACAACGGTTCTCAGAAGCGAGTCACCATTGACAACGTGGACTCGTACCTCGAGAAGGTCATCGACATGACGCTTGGCTCTGGCGTTCGTCGACAGGTCGATGCCTTCCGCACTGGATTCTCGCAGGTATTCCCGTACTCTGCCCTCAGCGCCTTTACGCCCGACGAGCTTGTGACTCTATTCGGCCGGGTTGATGAAGACTGGTCCCTCGAGAGTAGGTTTATTCTTGTCGCTATTGTTTTAACATGTGTTAATGTATTACTAGCTCTCCTTGACTCTATCAAGGCGGACCACGGCTACAACATGGATAGCAAGAGCGTCAAAAACTTGCTTCACACGATGAGCGAGTTTGATGCTGCACAGCGCCGAGATTTCTTGCAGTTCACAACTGGAAGCCCTAAGCTCCCAATTGGAGGTGAGCCTAGCTTCATTCACTTGTTTTTCACGTATTCGTTGCTAACACGCTTTTAGGATTCAAGTCTTTGACACCCATGTTCACAGTGGTCTGCAAGCCCAGCGAGCACCCGTACACGTCTGATGACTACCTCCCTAGTGTCATGACTTGTGTGAACTACTTGAAACTTCCAGACTACTCGAGCATCGAGACCATGAAGAAGCAGCTCTTCACAGCAGTCAAGGAAGGCCAGGGGGCGTTCCATCTGTCGTAGATTGGTCTATGAATGAGAAACGCTGCACGAAATAATACCGAGGATAGTGGCGCTTGTCTTTCATGTTGGCGCAACCTCGGTGGCATATCCACGATGTACGCGGAGTACAACAAATGATACCGGTAATTCCTTTTTTTGGACGAATTGGCAAAAAAGTTATCATACTCGCTTGATGCCCCTCACGACACGACGTTACCGCGACAATGGATTGGGAGGAAGGGAATAGACGGTATGGGTTTGTCGCCCGTGCCCACAGAAACACACAATATTGCATGGCTTAGGGGGTATTCAGGCGCAGGGATTTTGGTGAGAATTGCAGGGACGGCATGACAGAATTCTAGGCTTTCCTTTCTGAGGGACCAATTAAGGGGCAAAAGGTGGCCAACCAATGCCGCCTCATTCAGTACAGTAGTTATAGAGATGAAATTGAGTGTGTTTGGGCTCTTTTGACATGACTCATTACAAGTTAAGGGACTTTGTTGATGTTGCGTATTCACGATCTATCCTCTTAGTCCATGTTATGTACCTGTGCCAGTACTCGGATCGAGTTGAATAAAGACTCCTAACGCCAAAGCTTGCAAACCATACATTGTCCAGACGTGAATAACCCACCCTATTCATCAAACCAGGTTACATATCTTGCAAGAAACAAATGTTACAAACTGTACTTTGCCAAATCCTACAGCCGCTCATCATCCGAGTCCCAAATCTCAGGCGGAACCCTCGCGTCGTCCCGCAGGAGGCTGTCCGGCAGCATCTGGCTCTTTGTCAGTAGCTGGGAAGACCCCGGCGCGTATCCTGGCGGTAGATGTAGGGGCGAAGACGGCGCACCCTCCTCGTCGTCTAGCAGGCCCTCGGGGAAGCCGATGCTGCTAGACGAGTGGAGCGGTGGCCGGCGGACGGAGGAGGAGTGCTTCTCGGGTGTCGAGGCTTGGGAGACGGTTGTTGCTTGGGAAGGGCGGACGCCGGAGGGTTTGGCCGCACTGCTCAGAGGTGGACGGGAAGCGCGGGAGGAGGATGGCGCGAAGAGGGTACGAGCGGGAGGGGGTTTGATAGTTGTTGGAGACGAGGGGACGTGTGTTGTCGGGGGAGTCGTGTCTTGATTCCCGCTTTCTTCTTCGGGAGTAGAGGGGACGAGGATGTCATCCGACGTAGGGAACTGCGTCGAGTGGGCATAGTCGCTCTTGAGCTGAGCTGCGACTTGCTGCGAGACGCTTATGCTTGGCGTCGGTGCTGGGTTGTTATCCCTGGGGAGAGGTTGCGACGAGTTGGTAAAAAGGTCGACTCTTCCGCTCTCGTCTTGTTCGTCTGCAGTGACTTGAGACTGGGAAGCACCGTCCCCCGACCCGTTCTCGTTGAAGATAGCGTGTCGGAGATTCCAGAGTAGTGAGCCGACAACAGCGGGAGGAAAGTAGACATATCGACCGATGTCGCCCTCTATCCAGCCCTCTTCACGCATGTCGTCGCCTTCGACGGGGTTGTTGAGCTCATACACTTGTGTTAGATGGTAGCGCCATGCTGGACCCTGAGTTACACGACCAGGGTCTGCGCAGGCAAGAAACCGTAGTAGCTCCCCGTCATATAGCCAGAAACGGACAACTTGTGCGGGAATCTTGAAGGGGAGGATGAGGTCAACCAGGAAGCCCTCGGTGACATCGTCGAGGATGTCTTGGGAGAGTGGTAGTAGGATATCAGTGCGAGCGGAAGCGGGAGGGAGGGCTTGGAGGGTCGCGAGGGGTACACGTTGAGATTCGAGTGGTTGAGTCTGAGTTGGTGAAACAGGGCGATGGATAGGTTTGCGAAGGCGCTTGGTTGGGCGGCGCGAGGACTTGGGTGTTGCTGAGGGAGGAGGAAGGGTGGTAGGTCGTGAGCTGAGAGGAGGTAGTGGTGGTGACGATGATGACGCTGGAGGACGCGACTCAGACGAGGTCCCTGACGAGACCTCGCCAAGAGGCTTCTTTCCGATGCCAGCGCCGGAGGAAGCTCCAAGTGTTGGTGTCTTGGCCGCTTCTTCTTCCGACGAAGCAATCTCGTTCATGACAAACTGAGTCTCAGCTCCAGCAACGAAAGTGTTCTCGTCATTTTCGTCATTTTCGTCATCAAAATCCTCCTCATCCTCCTCTTCCGAGTCCGGAATTTCAAGCAAGACCTTCTTCTTCCCACGGCCTGGAGACACTCTCTTCATTTTTGGGGTCGGGCTGAGGTCCCTAGTCTTGCTCTGGCTTCCACCCAGCTCGGTGCTTTCACCTCTCTGTCTAGGCTTTGTAGGCGTTTCCATCTCATCTAGGGCCGAGGAAGTGTCAAGCGGCTCCAGAATTCCCTTTGGAGTTTTGTTAGGGGAGTCTACAGGCAGTTCCCGTAGTGGCGTACGGGTGCTTGAACCCCAGCTCTCAGTAGCATACGAGTCCTGGATGATTCGTTCGTGTCGCCGGGGAGTCGTTGTGGTACGCGGCCTCCCCTTCAACTCCTTAAGCGGGGACTGAGCAGCCGGCGAGGATGTTTTCCCCTTGACCGGAGAAGGATCTACCCGATCAGGCGGGCCATACCGGTCCAGCATCATGCTGGCTGGTGTAGACATGCTCGGCGCCGCAGATAGCTGGCTGGAAGAAGGAATCTCGACTGACTTGGCGCGCTTCCGTGGCGTCTGGGGGACGATGGACTCCTCGCGAATCGGAGCCAGCTCTTCTAGCGGTTGCTTCGACTTTGACTTTGATGCAGATGATAGCTGTCGTTTCTTTATAGGCGAGATGGATTTCTGACGTCGAACACGCTGCGGACTTGGGCTTGTGGGGTCTCCGAGCCACTGTTGGAACCCTTCATCTTCATCCTCGTCCTCCGAGTCCTTGATGTACTGGGCGTCGGCTGCGTCGCGACCGAGAAACTGGGTCAGAGTCTGTGTGTGGTAGCTCGAGCTGGGTGCATCTCCCGTCGTCTTACGGCGGTCCGACCTCTTCTCTTTTGCAGTCTTGGGCTCGTTGTCAGAGTCATCGCCGAGTGTCCGTCGTCGTTTCGTTCTTTCGCTCTTTGTAGATGCCTTCTTGGACGCTGCTCTTCGTTTCCTCCCACTTGAGACCGGCTCTTCGTCCTCTTCGTCATCCTTTTGTTCGTGATCGTCGATATCATCTCGCGCACTGTTGTTCTCCCCGGCCTTGTTTTCGTTCTCATTGTTTTCAGAGTGCAAGTCACTCTCCTCACTATCGCTCAGCACAATCGGATCCTGCTCGTCCTCGAAGCTTGACACAAAGTCAATCTGTGTCAGGGTCTGCTGCCTCAACGATCTCGCACTCATCTCGGCCTGTTTCTTGCGATTCTGCTTCCCGTATGTTCGTACAACCCTCCGGCGCGGCGGAAACTGAGCTTGCTGCTGTGCTGGAGTCGAGTGGTAGACGCGGCTCGGAGGCGGGACACCGCCCGAACGGGTCTTGGGAGGCATCGTTGAGGTGCTTGCGGTCGAGTCGAATTTGATCAATAGACTTGGATCTTTAGTAAAAGGCCCCGGTTCAAAGCTGGTAACATTTGAAAGCCGGCATTTCGTTTGTGGTTGAGTAAAACGTCCAAGGCTGGCCGTCGAGTTGCTCAAGGTCGATGATGGGTGGAGCTCCCGGCATCGAAGGGCGTTAAGTGGCGTGCCTTCCGTGGACGTGGGCCGCCGCGACGCGTCGCGTAAAGTAGCAGGCCCCCTTCTTCCTCTACCTGCCTGCCCGCAAACGCGTCTGGATTGCTTGGGCTATTAATAGCGCGCTGGGAAAGGAAATATGACGTCGCTGCTCATGACTCTGGATGAAAGATAGCTAAGTTAGACAACCAGCCTTTTAGCGCTCCAATATGATAGTTATTCATGGCCAAATGTAGATAATCGAGATAGACAGAAAGCTCAACCTCCGGACGCCAGACGCGTCTCCCATATACCACGGAACATCACGCCTCATGTACTGCCAACACTTGACCAAGCAGGCTAGCAGAATAGCGGTTATTGGTACAGAATTCATCTGATCATGTCCTCCATCAGCTCCCCTTCCAAAAATCGACTCCAACATCAACTTCATCGGAAAGCGGCCTTGACATCGGCACGGGGCCACTCGAAAAGGACGTCACCACCATATACATTTGTCGTCACTTCGCCAATCCGCCTCTCCACCCCCTCGTAGAATCCTTCACATTCGGCGAGCACCTTGGACACCAAGCCTCGGCTCAGCGCTGGGTCATCTGCATCGCCAAAGTGTTTCTCAACACGCTTGCGCAGCGCTTCGATGCCCTTTCGCACTTCCTTGGAGTCGTAATTACCCAGCACCTTGTTGAATACCATCTTGCTGTTGGATGGCTGTGCCGCGATCATTGCCGGTGACTTTCCTGACTGGAGCTGAGCTTCCATGTTTTCGAGGTGCTCCAACACCTTGCCAAGCGGTCGTCGCATCACCGCGCTGAGATAGAGATTCATGTGCTCGTGATACGTCGAACTCGCCTGGTCTTTCCACTCCTCGAGCACATCCAATCCCCGAGTATCCGTCTCTTCCAGGAAGTGGTTCATGTTCTCAATCAGCAGGATGTGGAAGTTGAGCGCCTCCTTGTCTTCAGGATCTGCAGAGCCGCTCGTCACACTGACTGCAGGGTTCTCCCGCGCAATCACCATGAGCGAGTCAAACATTGTCTTGAGCAACCTGTCGTACTCGCGATCAATAGTGCCTCGAGCTGCCAGATTAGCATCAACGCCAGCCAGCATGTTCTCAACAGCTGCTGAGAAGGCTGGGAAGACGCGAATGAATGAAATGACACCCTTTCGCTTGCTAATCTTGACCTTGGTCTCCTCGATGGCCCTAATCTGTTCGTCAACAAACTTCTTAAATCGCACTTCCAGGTGTCCATGGAGCTTCTGCAATAGAGTATTGAGATACTCTTGGTTGGACTGGCTCATCTCGGCCATCTTCTTCTCCAGAGTCGCCAGCACCCCCACTCCTTGTCTGAGTATCTGTTAGCACTCCATCAAGTAAAAAGAGAATTGTGTCGCAGCTTACAAAGGATCCTGCCCAACAACCCACTCCATAAGTCGGAGCAACTCTGACTCCAAGAACGCATAGATAACCTCCATCGAGCGTAAGATGCGTCTAGCCAACTCTCGATCAGGTTCCATCAGCCGAGGCCTCCTCAGATCGCCTCCTCGTCGGTCGCGGGGGGGTCTGGCTGCCACAGAGTCGGGGAAGTCGACCTGCTCGAGGGTTGTTGCGTGGAAGAAGTCGACAATGAAATTTTGCTCCATCTGCATCAAAGGGACAAGGTCGTCAAGAACTCCTGCAAAGACCTCGTATGGTAGGTCTCTCCCGTCGCCCAACTTCTTGTCAACCTTGGTCTTGCTGCCGCTTTCTTCTCGCTGTGACCGAAGGGCTCGAGCCAGTGTCTGACTACGTTTGACTGTCAACTTCCTTGCCGTGTTTGCCACACCTCCCTCCTGGTGCTTCTCCAGGGGGGTTGTGAAGAGCAATTCAGCCTCTTCGCCTGTCAGCTTCCTGGCATTCTTGCGCCAGACCGCAACCACAGCCTGGAACTCGACTCGATACACCGGCTGGCTCTTGTCCTGGTAGATTTGGATGAGGCGGTTCCATTGCTCCATGTCCATGTCCCGAGCATACAGCATCAGAGGACTGTACTTCCACAAGACGTCTCGGCCGAGATCATGGTGCGTCGAGTCCACCTTTCGAGACAAAGCTCCTTCCATAGCAAGCTTTGTTTCCGTAAAGGCTTCGTCAAACTGTCGTGACATAAAATCGACAAATCTGCGCATAAATGATGCACTCTCTTGATCGTAAACCTGTTTCTTCTCCTGAACGATTCGCATCTGCTTAAAGTCAGGATTAAGGCCATGTGCCTGGTCCGACTCCACGGTGAGGTCCATCTTGCTGGGATCACTACCGCTGCGAGTAGGATCAATCTTGATCATAGCCTTGTAAAGGGTGACTAGGGAGTTTTCGACATCTTCTAAGCCGCGGATGTTATCCAAGGGCGCCGATCTGAGCACCTCAAGCTCGTTGGAGGTGATGGCGCACGTCTCAAGTAGAGATTCGAGCTCTTTCTTGAGAAGTTTCTGGTTTGCCGTTTGTACTTGAAGACCCTGACCCTGAGCTTCGATGTATGCAATATCTTCTGACAAAGTCTATTCCAGATTAGTCGCGCCTCAAATATCTGTCCCGAGAAACCTACTGAAAGTTCAACCGAATAGAGCGTGAGCAAGTTGTCCAGCTCCTCACATTCAGCCATGGCAACGTCAAGCCCCATTTTGATTGCATCGACACGTTCATCCTCTTCACGGAAGCGCGCAAGCCAGCCGCCGGCTTGGGCTTTGTTGAGTTCTCGCTCAACATCGGCCTTCATTTCTTCAACGTTGCGCGTTCGCATCTGCTCTCCGGGGATCCATCCGAAGTAATCCAGCCACTGGCTAAATTCTTCACTCCTCTCATCCAAAATTGACGGGTTGATGCCCAAGGTCTGGAGGTACTTCACGTCATTGCCTGCAGCAACTGAGCGGCGAGGCTCCTTCTTCTCCGGCTCCTTTGGCTTCTTGACTTCCTGTGGCGGACCATGTGAACTTGTTGGTCTGCTTGGAGGGACGGTGATCTTGACTTCAGGAACAAGAGAGCTACGATCCGCAGACTTGGGCCGCTCTGTAGGCTTAGGCAGCTCTGGGACCTTAGGTTCTTCCACGGCTTTGTCCTCTGCGGGCTTCGGCTCTTCGGCCGCTGCATCCTTGCCCCTTGAAGCCGGACGAGGCGGTGCGGGAACAACACCGGTGATACCGTCAGGTCCTTCTTCCGACTTGTTCTGAAGTAGTCGCAACCGCTCTCCTGCACCACCAGGCCTGGGTTTGAAGGCAGACGCGGCGGATGCAGTCGCAGCGGCCTTCCACAGAGCACCTGCGATCTCGTTTCTCGACTTCTTGGCCTTAATCATAGGACCCAAGCCAGGTCTCGCGTCTTCAGGCTCAGGTGATGGCTGGCTGGGATCTTTATTCGCAGGTTCTGCAGGGGCCTCAGTTGGAGGCTCAGCTGGAGCCTCAACTGGGGCTTCGACTGCAGGCTGAACAGCAAGTTGAATAGGAGTCTGGACAGGTGGTTCAGGTGGAGAGGTCGGGGCGGTTTGAAAGGTTGGGGCTGGCGAGGCACTCGCCGCTAGCGGTAACGAAGACGATGAGCCTGGTGTAAGAGTTGGAGGCATTGGGACCGGCTCGTGCTTCGGCAATTCCGGCGTCCGTCCGGCGGACGTCGGCATCTCCCGTTCTTGGACACTGCCTGTAAGAGAACTACTTGCCGACTTGAGACTCGAAGTGTCCTTTCTTATCGGCATTCGCTCGGTGCTACGCGGCGGGGGTGCCATTGGTTCTTTCCTCCCAGGGCTGATTAAAGGTGGTGGAACTAGGTCTCGATCTTGAGGACGAGTTGGGTCCATGGGTGGCCTTCTCCTTTCAGGGGGTGGTCTTTCAAGCTGAAGAGGTGAAGGGACAGGTTGAGCTTGAGGAGGGGGCCGCGGTGGTGGTTGCGACTTTGGTGAAGGTTGAGGTTGCGGGGGCGTGAGGACAGACGGTGTTCGTGAGTCTGGAGGATCTCCAAACCTCCCGAAGGCACCAGGACCGGGCATCCCATTGCGAGAGCGCGGCGGTAAGCTAGAAGCGTCATCACTTCGAGCAGCAAACGAGGTGGCAACCGAGTCCTGACTCTTGTTTCCATGGGCCATCCATCTAGGCGGTGGTGGTCTGTCTCTTGAAGTGCTCGAATCAAAGCTTCCAACAGGCGAGGCGGTAATATTTGGAGGTGGGCGAACCGGTGGTGTTCTGAAGCGTGGAATATCCGAAGGGCCGCCTCCTGCCGCTTGTCCTGGCGGTGGAGGGTGTCCCTGAAGCGCTGGATGGATAGGGCGCGGTGACGGTGCCGGCATTGGTACTGGCGCTGCTGCTGATGTTGGGGCGTTCGCCGACTGACCAGGCTTCTGGTCAGACTGCGGTTGTGATTGGGGTGGAGGAGGCCTGGGGCCGCCAGCAGTCGGCCGTCTCGTAGCTCCCATAACCTGATCATATTCCCTCTGCTCAAAGCCTGAGAGCTCCGGGGTCTTGCCACCAGTGTACTTTCCGTAGATCTTGACAAGACTAGCGATGAAAAACTTCTTCTCCTTGTCTGTCTGAGCCTGCCAGAAATAAGGCTTGCCGAGAGTAACCTGGAAACCCGTGTCACCAGCCCAGTCGCGATAATTTGGGCTCGCCTCGGGACCCGTGTAGGACTCGATGCGTGATAGGTCGTCGAGGTTCCATGTCTTGCCGATTGAAAAGGAGCCATTCGCATTCTCTTTGGACTTGTGCATGCGGACGCGGCCTGACTTGCGCACAGCTACAATGATGATTCGGGGCTTCTGGACATCGGGGGTCCGCGCCTGGGGAGGAGGAGGGGTCGTAGGATGGGAGGAGAATTCGGTGATTCGGATGTGAGTGATGTATGTTTCGAGGACTAGGCAGTCTTGTTAGTTTCCTGATCCGGATGCTGCCATGCATTATTTGGTTTGTCGTCTCCTGGCGACGCCTGGTGAAAGGATACGGACTCGGGGGTCGGACTTGGGGGATATGCAGCCGAGGGGTTTGACTCGACAACAAGACAGCACTTACGGGAGCCATCCACATCCTTCTTATTGAAACAGCTGTCGATGATGCGACGCTTCTCATCCTCAAAGCGTTCTGCCCTGCTGGCAGCCGCAGCGGCGCCGGGGCCGCCCCCATTTGCGCGGTCCATAGAGGCGAGGAGTGGGATCACGTAGGGGCGACGAATGGAGAGCGCGGAAGCATGTTCGATCGGGCAGCGACAAAGCGAGGGGATCCCGCAGAGATGGCGGGCTATTCGGACAAAAGAAGGGGCAGGCGATGGCGCGTAGCCTGACGTCGACGCAGAATAATGGGAAAGCTCGAGACGGTCACTGACGCGGATCGAGGACAAGTTGTCGAGGCCAATGTGGCTGGAGGTTGAGCTTTGGGCTGTACAGGTGCCTGCACAGTACCTGCCTGTTGTCGCTCCACTGCAGGTCCGTCGGCCGCTAGGTGTGGCTGTCAGGTATGACCAGCCACGAAGAGGTCAGGCTCCGCTAGCACGTGCAGTATCAGGCACCCTGTCACCTGGACTGGACTGAGCTGTTATTTTGAATGCGATGAATGCATTTTTGTACCTGCAGCTATCTGGGTTCGAGGTGCATATTCTCAGCCTAACATTCATCATTCCAGTCTAGGCATTTCATATAATAACTATGTTACTCATCGGCAAAGACCATCTGAAACTATCGAGAAGTGCCAGGTCTGAGATCTTGTTTCAGCGACACTCTACGACACCTCAAGCTACAGCACTTCCAGACACCTCCCGACAATGTCCTTTACTTTGTTCAGATCCAAAGCCTCGACAGTCCTCCCCTTGAAACCAGTCGTCGACTCTGCCATACACATTGCATTGTAGATGGCCTCCTCTGTCGCATCCGCGGCTGCCTCGAAAACGCCGTTGATGGACTCGTTATCGAGCATCTCTACCGGCCTGGGAAGAGGCCGGTATGGGTCCACTGGCGGTGATCCGTTAAGCATCAGGGAGAATTCCTGGACCGGCACCTTGGCTGCGGTTGAGAAAGCCAGAAAGATGTCGCCTGAAAAGTTGTTCCCGTAGCCGCCGACCTTGGCGAGCCCGACTGTGGCTCGCTTCGCAACGCGCTGCAGCTGGATGGGCAGTAGAGGAACGTCGGTTGCAATGACGACGATGATGCTGCCATCTTTGCGAGGCTCCCCTGTTGTGATCTTTTCATCCTTGGTTGATCCTGTAGCATCTGATGTCTGCTGTGACTTGATGATGCGGCCGACAGGAACACCCCCAATATGGAGATGCTCTTGGGCACCATAATTGGCTTGAACGAGAACACCAACTGTATACGCCTTTGGGTTCCCAGCTGCATCAAAGCCCTGCACGACACGGCTGCTCGATCCTGTGCCGCCTTTGAATCGGTGGCACATCATGCCGGTGCCGCCGCCCGTGTTTCCCTCAGGAACTCGGTCGGAGCTCGCATTCAGGATGCCCGTGACAATGTGCTCTGGCGTTACTGCAAAGCGACTCTGGTCACTCAGATAGCCGTCATATGTCTCTGCAATAAGTGGGAGGATGAAGACATCCACTTCGCCTTCGTCATTGGAGTGATGGCGGAATGCGTATTCCAGCACTCCACGGTAGCCGTCACCAATAGCAGACGTCGTGGTAAGGATGATAGGCGAGGTGAGCAACCCGGTTTCTTCGATCCAGTGAGAGGAGGTCAGTTCACCACAGCCGTTGAACCTGAAGATGCCGGCATGAGATGAGTACTTGAACCAGTCAGGTCGGGGAAGAATAGTTGTAACCCCCGT
The DNA here is from genome assembly GCA_013623625.1 of Fusarium setosum. Taxonomy (NCBI): domain Eukaryota; kingdom Fungi; phylum Ascomycota; class Sordariomycetes; order Hypocreales; family Nectriaceae; genus Fusarium; species Fusarium setosum. Next base: position 36,247 of record JABFFE010000281.1, on the reverse strand, counting down.
GTTGACGCTAGCGTCGGGCTTGATGGATTGGGTGTGAACAAGTACTCCCGGAACATCAGTGATGGAGTTCAACGGGCCTGTTGGCCATCTACCTAGCTGAAGCTGAGGGAGGATATCACGGAGGCGGGCTCTGCCGTTTTGAGATGTAGGTTGCGACATTTCGATAGGTTGCACTGATATGGTGTTTGTGATGGAAGTTGCTTGTCTGCTGTATCAAAGAGTTACTGCTCTGAACCTCTCACTCTTAGTTTCCAACCCCATGGCTATATATGCTGGCATCGCGCAATTGGTGACGACTATGGGTTGCGTTGTCGCTGAGTCACGGCGACAAAATGGCAAGATCCTCGCATCGTTACTGTGAGTGACGCGCAGCTATCACTCTTCTTAAGCAAGTGCATGCATGCTTGTTAGGAGACAAGCCAATGAATAAAGGGTCAGGGTGGCAGATGAGTTGGCTAGTTATGAAGCCATGACGAGGCGGTTTCGCAATCAAGTCTCAAGACAGAAGGTGCAAATATTCTGCGGTTGCTGTTGGTTGGTCCATATTACGCGAGTTCTCTGATTCGTCTCGGCCGAGAAGAAGAGGATAAGCTTCTTTTCCGGACCTAAGGTATGGGCTACCAGATTGGGGAATTTGTTCCACGACTCCATCTCTCACCTCCCCCACGATACAAGGACTTTGGACATGAACGCCACAATTGAAAGAACAAGCAAGATACCTACGCTATGTCGGCTATGAGGACCCAATCAACATGAGAATACCGGCATGAAAACATGACCAACAGGCAGTGGGCTCCTGTGCTACGAACAAGAGATCCGCTTTCCCCTCACAACTTTAACCCCATCCATCGTCGATCGGCGCCGTGCTGACCCCCGCAATCGCGGTCTTGTCCGTCCGCCATCCGAGGTCCTGCTGACACAACGAGCTGTCTCCCTTAGCCGCCGCCACAGCTTCAATTGGACCAACTGCCGAAGTCTGGGGCAACGGACAACTCCAACTCCTGCTGCTGCTGCTGCAACTACCAATCCTCTCATTATATCTGCCCCTGACCCTTGTCCCTCTCCTCGTCCTCCTCAAGTTACGATACCCTCCTGCGATCTCAGTTGTTGACATCATATTCGCCATGGTGCACGCCGTGAGAGCTGTTCCCACTGTACGTGACCACCCCGCAAGGTTTGATGATGAGCCATTGAGTTGCGCCTCTCACCCAATATCGTCAATTGGTCTCGGGCCACGCTCACAGCAATCATTCTAGGCCGCCAAGCGGGCTACTAGCCTACTCCGCACAATCCAGTACACTCATCCGCCCTCTTGTCCTTGTCACTCAAACCCTGGGTATCACCAATCGCCACCGGCTCTCATTCCCTCCAGACATGCTCACCAGCGCAAGTATGCCACGCCAACCACACATCCGGGCCAGAAGGAGTATGCCTTTGAGATGGCTGCCTCGTCAATTCGTTTCGGTCCCGGGGTGACGCAGGAGGTCGGCATGGACTTTAAGAACATGGGATCAAAGCGTGTCTGCGTGGTAACGGACGAAAACGTCGACAAGCTGGACGCCATGAGGCAAGTCCGTGAGGCTCTCACTAGAGAAGGTATCAACTTTGAGGTTTACTCCAACGTTCGGATTGAGCCCAAGGATAGCTCGTATGTCCGCCTCAACTGTTTGCATGTCTAGTTCGCTCACAGTGTTGTAGCATCAAGGACGCCATCGCCTGGGCTCGTCCTTATGAGCCCGACGCTTTCCTCGCTGTCGGTGGCGGATCCGTCATCGACACGGCCAAGCTCATGAACCTATACACGGCGTACCCAGACGCTGACTTTCTCGACTTTGTCAACGCGCCCCTCGGCAACGGCCGTCCCGTCGACAAGCCCCTGAAGCCGCTCATCGCCGTTCCAACAACTGCCGGCACAGGCAGTGAGACGACGGGAACCGCCATCTTCGACCTCGTGTCCAGGCGGGCAAAGACGGGAATTGCCCACCGAAATCTCAAGCCCACGCTTGGAATCTGCGATCCCCTCAACACGAGGACCATGCCCGCCGCCGTCAAGGCGGCATCTGGTCTCGACGTGCTCTGCCACTCGCTCGAGTCCTGGACTGCCATCCCCTACAACGAGCGAACCCCGAGGCCTACCAACCCCATTCTTCGCCCGGCGTACCAGGGCGCGAACCCCATCTCCGATGTCTTTTCGTTTCATGCCCTACGTGCAACCGTCAAGTATCTTCCCCGATCAGTGAGGGATCCTGATGACCTTGAAGCTCAGTCTGAGATGCTCCTGGCCGCTACTCTGGCTGGTGTTGGGTTTGGCAATGCAGGTGTTCATCTCTGCCACGGTTAGTCTATATGTGACGTTCAACACGCAAAGTAGCTGACTCGAGGGCCTCCAGGCATGTCATACCCCATCTCGGGTCAAAATCCTGGTTACAAGCACGCCGGCTATCAGGTGGCTACCCCCATCATTCCTCACGGAGTGTCAGTCGCCGTCTCGGCCCCGGCCGTGTTCCGCTTCACGGCTGCCTCAAACCCAGACCGGCATCTCGCCGCGGCCGAGGCGTTCGGCGTCGACATTACCAATGTCAAGCGCGAGAGCGCAGGCGAGGTGCTGGCCGAGGCGATTACCAAGTTCCTCGCCGAGCTGGGTGATCAACCCAAGGGTCTGAAGGAGCTGGGATTCGGCACGGAGCATATCGAGGCTCTTGTAGAGGGCACGATCCCTCAGGCACGTGTGCTGGGGTTGGCCCCTGGTTTGTCGGCACAGCTCGAGACGGAGAAGGACCAGCTTCGGAGATTGTTCGAGAATGCCATGACGCATTAGAGTTAGGAGCGAGGTCAATGCATGCAAACGCCCGATGGGATATTTGCGGGTATGTACCGTACTTATATCCAGGGATGCCTATCTCAGTAGTAAGCAGTCCCAAATTTAGCATCCCAGCCGGACGGTGTAGCACTCGAGTTACTGCCGGTTATGGCATTTGTTCTACCGGTGGGTATTATAACCGAGTTTTGAAGATGGTCTATAATGTGGTTCGATGCTCAGTTGGATGCTTGAGATCACATCATGTCGGATTCCGCCTAGGTTTGTCTCCGACCTATGCAAGGGTCCTTTCTTGTGCTACGTTTATGCTGTGCTCTGCTGTTTGTACAATCTCGATGTTTTGCATGGCATCAACACACCGTTTAACCCCTTTGTGCTACCGTAACACAGATCGTGCCACCGTTACACGGAAACACCCCCCGTCCCCCGCAAAGATATTGGATGACAGCTTCGGTACCAGCCGTCATTGGACGGACCTGAGCAGTCCCTGCAGGTACGCGATGCCACTAGCCATTACCAGATGAGGAAACCAAACTACAAATCGTGCATGAGCACTGAGACACCTTTCCATCCTGGGCAAGCCCCTACTAATTTCCATCGGGCACGCCCTCGCTGGGGACGACAAGCCATCGAGGCGAACGACACTAGGCGAAAGAGACCCGTCAGAGAATTCGTCAGCACCAGGTCGGCTTCTTTTGTTCTTCTTTTTTTTCTTCCTGCTCCGTGACCTGCCCTGTATATTAAAATAGCATGTTCAAAGAGTCATGGGCTCAATAGTGTGGTTTTATTTTTTTTTCTCCGGTGGGGCCATGGCTCAATTCCGGATTGCCGGCCGGAACACCTTCCGATCCTGCCTCTTTACATAACAAATTTTCAACGGCGGTTTCGCGACAAGCTTCCAAGACCTCTCGATTCTCCTTGTGCCACTGTGCCCAAGCACGACCAATATCCACCTTGACGTCATTTCACCTTGGGCATTGCACGAGCAAGAGGGTGCACGAGACGATCGCTGCCCTTGCCGGGGATGGCACGGAGTCCGTTATAGTCAAGCCCAGGCTGGACTACCTGACTGACTATGGATCCATATATTAACAAGCCCGTCCCTCCCGGTGGCATGCTGTGCTATGTATGCTATGCCATGGAGGAGCTTCCCCACGGCTAACTTACTTATTTATTTGACACCGAACGAATCCATTGCGGGCATCCTTGCTTAACTCTGATCAGAGTTACATCTTTTCCTTCTTACGTTCGTTACCAAGGCTACTACCAGCCTGCCATTATCAGTTCTCATGGAGGGTTCTTCGAGAGATATCCAAGACGAGCCGGACCTTGAAGCCGGCCCCGGTGATGCCCCCAAGCCCGCCAGCGGCAGCTCGACGCCGCCAAGTCCCAAGACTGCTGCCGCCCTGAGGAAAGAAAAGGGCCGTGTAAGATTCAACAGCAACGCTGCTGCTACCAATCCTCCACCAAACCCAACCAGCCCGCCTCCTGTTGCTGTGCCGGAGCACCGGACCACTCCCGTCTCAAAGCCGAGGCCTTCCCTCCTTCGCGGTAACTCTGCAAACTCTGTGACCACCGCCAAAGATGTCGACGATGAGCAGGATCCCGAATCCAAGGAGGCAATGGAGGCTGCCCAGGAGCGTGCCCGGCTGATCGCCGCCAAGCTCCGCAGAAACTCGTCAGCCGTGTCCAGAGACTCACTCGAGTCCAGCTCCGAAACCGCTTTTGACGATCATGACTCACCTGCCGGCTCTACCATCCCGCTCCAGAACCTGAGTCACTCTGGCCACAGCCGAGAGGGCTTCATGAAGCTCTCGACGATAGACAGCGAGACCCAGGGCCTCAAGGACGAGGCGTTCAAGCTTGTCCGAGCCCACACCCAGCGCTTCGGGCCCAGCGCCGCGCAAGACTCGCCAGCCACTAAAGAAGCACACCAGAACGACCGCAAGACCTTGACCGAGTTGAACGACGGGAACTACGATGGAGTGTTGTACGATGTTCCCGCGCCAGAGCAGTACCGTGGAAGCGTGCTGTCGCAGCTACTGAAGCTCTACAAACCTCCCGATCCGCCGTTCAAGGGTGGACATAGCCGAAATCCCTCCCAGACCTCATCTGTAGGAACTCCGACGGTTCAGGGCACGCCCTCCGGGGCCACGACGCCAACTCGACGGAAGTGGTACGACCAGAATCGCTCGCAGGACACTCTCGCCAACCTCATCGAAGCTTCAGCGCGCCTCGCCAATCCCAATGAAGCAGGAGAGCAAAAGAGCACCGGGAAGAAGCATGGACGGCCTCCAATGCACAAGCGAGCAGGAAGCTCCTCACGGTTGAGCGGATTCTGGCAGCAGCAAGAGGCCCGCATCACGGTCCATATCGCCGAGACCATGTCCCGACAGGAGTTCATCATCAAGCTGTGCCGTGCCTTGATGTTGTACGGAGCCCCCACTCACCGGTTGGAAGAGTATCTCAGCATGACGGCCCGAGTCCTTGAGATCGATGGCCAGTTTCTCTACCTGCCGGGCTGCATGATCATCTCCTTCGACGACAAGTCGACACACACGACAGAAGTCCGGATTGTCCGCACAGCCCAGGGTATCGATCTGGGCAAACTCAAGGATGTCCACCTGATCTACAAGGAAGTCATGCACGACGTGATCGGCGTCGAGGAGGCCACTGAGAAGCTGGATGTCTTGATGAAGCGCAAGGACAAGTTCCACGCCTGGCTGCGAGTTCTCATCTTTGGGCTCACCAGTGTCACGGCCGCTCCCTTCTCCTTCGGAGCTCGTCTAATCGATCTCCCGCTCATCTTTGCATTTGGCTCACTTGTTGGATTGTTGCAGCTCATTGTTGCTCCTAATTCTGCTCTCTACAGCAATGTCTTTGAAGTCTCGGCCACGGTCTTGGTCAGTTTCCTAGCCAGAGCGTTTGGGAGTATCAATGACGGGAAGCTGTTCTGTTTCGGTGCTCTCGCGCAGGGTGGTATCGTCATGCTGCTTCCCGGTTACATGGTTTGTAAGTCATTCCTTGATCTAGTGTCTTGAGATGGATCGGATACTGACACAGACAATAGTGTGCTCTTCCCTTGAACTTCAGTCTCGGGCTATCGTCCCGGGCTCGATCCGCATCGTCTACGCCATCATCTACTGTCTCCTACTCGGCTTCGGTATCACCGTCGGCGCGGCACTGTACGGGCTCTTCGATAGCCACCCTTCCAACGCAGCAACTTGCGAGAACCCAATGAACCCTCACTACGGCTTCATCTTCGTCCCCTTCTTCGTCATTTGTATCAGCATGATCTACCAGGCCAAGTGGCGCCAGATGCCCATCATGGTGGTCATCGCCTTTGCCGGGTACATGGTCAACTTTTGGAGTGGACAGCGATTCTCTTCCAGCCCCCAGATTTCCAGCACGCTCGGCGCTCTAGCCGTTGGCGTGCTCGCAAACCTGTACTCTCGAATTCGACACGGCGTTGCGGCGGCCATCCTCATCCCTGCCGTCTTCTGCCAGGTGCCAGGAGGTCTTGCATCCACTGGAGGTCTCCTCAGCGGCCTGAGCGTGGCCAATGAGCTGACCAAGGCAAACGGGACGATCAACGGCACCTCTTCCGTTGACGTGGCCGACAGTGGGGGCAAGCTCGACAACTTGGTGTTTAGTGTCGCGGCCTCGATGATCCAGATCGCCATCGGAATCGCTGTGGGACTCTTTATGAGTGCTCTCATCATCTACCCACTCGGCAAGCGACGCAGCGGTTTGTTCAGTTTCTAATTTCTATTCAGATCAGCATCAGCATCAGCATCTTAGCATTATAGCATTTTTCATGTATTTGCATATTATATGGATGTAATTCTTTTTTTTGGGCGCAATTATTGTTACACAGCGAAAGGAGCAGAAAACGGATACACGGTGGATAGGACAAAAAACAGGTGGCTTTACAGTTGTTGCATTGGGCTTTGATTTTGACAAGGTTTTGGCATCAAGAATGTTTTTTTGTACTGCTACGAATGAATGACAGCGTCACTTTCAGGGAGACAAGCGAGCATGTAGACAGAAGTTGTGTTTAATGGTTTGAGTATCGAATAATACTAGGTTCAGCAGACCACGATGCTTTTTGATTCTTCATTCTTCTAAAGTGCAAGCTGCAAGACGTGATGATATCAGCCAGGGATTAGCTGATAAATGCCGTGATATAGACCAGCCCTTGTTGGAGATGCAGTCGGGATCTCCGGAACAAGCAGCCTCATGGTGTCAGTTGGAATCAGGTCCCGATCGCCCTTCATTCCAGGGAATTTAGCTGGGGGGGGTCCCATGTTGGCTGTTCGACCCCTGATCCAGGTCATGTCTATCCCGAGTGATTGGCATCTCATCCCGTCGGTAGTGCGGTTATGCCGGTGCTACGTTAGATGCCAATTACGCGTTCAGTTTCCCACATGCCGTTCTCCGAGATAATGGTGTGCTACCGTTTTGAACGGTCAGATCTACCGTCCCGTGGATGCATAAATTGGCCTAGCACAAGTTGCACGGTGACTTACACAAGCGACATGGCTTGTGCACCGCCACAGCCTCTGGATATCAACCACATTCTGCTATTTACACAGGAGCCCCTTTAGAGACTTGGGTTAACATCGCGCCTTCCTATAGATCCTACAATAAACTCGAATAAATAAATAAACAAAATCAGAACCAACTCGACTCCCTTGTTTGAATTTCGTCGTGTGAAGTCGCTGGTCGTGTTCCTCCAACCTCATGTCGCTCAACCGCACATAGCCAGCTCCTTTTATAAGGCATACTCAACTCTCGATAATATTTCATCCCTCCTCATAATTCAATCTCTCCTTAGACCATGAGGTCCTCGTCAGAGTCTTCGCGGTCTGATATCCCCCTCGCCCCGGAGGAATCTGCGTCCCCATGCCCTGAAAGCCAAGACAAACACCGAAGCCCTCCACCTCAAGCATGGCCATCTGAAGCACAACCTCCTCCTTCTCCTTCTCCTTTTCCTCCTCCACCTACTATTCCTCCTACTGATACAACTCCTCCTGCTGCTGCCAAACTCAACAAACCACATCCCGTCCTCCGCACATTCCCTCCAGCCTTCAGCATCTACAACCAACGCCGGTGGCTATACCCCTCATACACCCTGGGCGAACACCAAGACAAGCCCCTCTACCTCTACACCGAGCACTCCCGCTTCAGCAGCAAACCCCGCATCCTCCTACATTCAGGCCCCAGCCGAGAATCCCCGCCTCTGGCCTCAGCAAAAACCAGACCTTTCACCTCATCGTTTGACGTCCAAGTTCCCCCCGTGCCCGGATCACACGCCTCCGCCGCCCAAGAGGTCGTCGATGCTGTATATTTCTCCTCCGGCTTGAGAACCACCTTCCACTTCTCCGTCGAAATCGGGCAAGACGGAGATGGACCGAGGGAGATGTTTGAATGGCGGCCCTCGAAGCGTGGCGTGGGGACGATCCTCGGGGTTAACCGGTTCGCCTGGAAGCTGGTGAGGCACGCCGAAGGACCCCCCGGGGGCGGCGACGTGGAGTTTGTCCCGGGTGAAGAAACCGACAGCGAGGGGAGAGAGATTGTTGCTGCTTGGGCGGGAGGACATGCATTCAGCCGGACAAAGGAGGCGCACTTTGAGTTCATGGGGACGGGGCTGACGGGGCTTCTTGGGGAGAGATGGGCCATCATGGCGGTTATCACGGGGCTGGCTCTGTTCCGCAGAGAAATGCAGAGGGATGGGATAGTAGGCGGGGTGGCCGGAGCTGACTGAGGGTGCTAAGCACTCGTCGAAACATGATACAAGGAGCCGGTCACAGTGGAGGGCTTCAGTTTTGATGCTATGCTTTCGCGATACCCTATGAGCAGATCCTATACCTCATCAACCTATGGAACACAAAAAGAAATACAATAACCCCGATCCTCCTTCTAATAGCTTAAACCTTGCGCTCAGGAAAGTACGTCAATTCATGAGTTTCGTCAGGGGTCACAGGGCTTCCCCTCCACTGCGGTGGGAAAGGCTGCGCTTGGTAAAACTGCTGCGGAGTCGGCGGACTGAACTGTGGAGGCACGGGGGTGACGACGGTCGGAGGAGGTCCTGCCAGGGCAGACGGGATAGGGCGTCCGCCGGCCATGTCGATCTGCTTCTCGCCGTTGGCCCTGCTCCAGTCCGCCGGCGACATGATGAAGCTGCTCGAGTCGGGGTGGAAGATGGTCGTCAGGACACGTCCGATGGCTACTTGCTTCATCCTGTGCTTCAGGAGATCGAGGCCTGATTTGCCAGTCACAACGGCCCCCGCCACGACCAGGAAGATGAGACCCATGCAGACAACCACAATGAATGCGGGGATGCCAAATTCCCAGTGGTACTTGATCTTGTGGACGGTCGGTATCACCCTCACCCTCGCAGCTTGATCGGGCTGCTCATTGCGGGCCCCGAGCACGCCCTTAGACCCTACCAAGGCAGAAGCGGCAAGGTCGTTCCAGAGAAGTTTGACGACCATGGGCAGGGTATCTTCCGAGGCAGAAAGCTCTTTCCACTTCAGCCACAGACTCATGCTTGACTGGGCGGCAATGTCGATAACCGGCTCCGAGGTGTCGTGGTTGTTGGCGATAGTGTGGAGAGCAGAGATGGGCACGATGGACCCAGGCAGGTTCATGCTAGGGGTCGATGGATCCAGGGATGCGACGCCTAGCAAACTGTCCATGGCGGATCCGAGCATGTAGAAGGACGGGGCCTGGATGGTGCTGACGTTGTGAAAGCCCTTGAAAGCCGGGTCCACGATGCCCCAGATGGGCTGGAACTGAGCAAGGCCGAGGGACCAGTCCTCAACGCCCCAGAGCGGCATGTCGTCCTCGTTCGTGTATTCCTTGTCCTTGATCTCCTTAATAACCAGATCATCAAGTCTGTCGCTGGTGCCGTTGTGGAAGAAGGTAACCTTCTTAATAGTGGCCTTAACTGCTGACGCGCATGTATACATAGGCGAAGACCACTTGCTACCATCTTCAAAAAGGTTCGGCGGGCCATTATCGACTCTCTTAGGGACACCCCGAACCAGGTTGCAAGCAACATAAGTATTGTTCAGCTTGGCCGGCGCATCCAGCGGGGTTCCTTGACAAATCATCCCTGGGAGGGACGTTAGTAATGAACGTGGAGGACATAAGAGAAGCACATTGCTTGATCTCTTTAAGCGGAACTTACCTGCAGCGTCATAATAATCAGAGGTGATGTTGTGTGGATTGGAATAAATTTTGGTATCGTCCATGCTAGGAATGTCGGTCACGCCAACCAGGGAACCAAAGTCGCTGAGGAAATCCAACGACTGGTACTTTGTATGGTCAGTCTCGGTGATGGGCAGCTTCCACTTCTGGTTCAGCTTGGAGTCGAGTCTTTTGAATGCCTTGATCCCCTTTGCTTTGTCGGTAGGATCCGTGATGTTCATGTAGAGCATGGTGACACCATTGGTATACCAAGCTGCCTGGTACGCTCGCGTCTTCAGGTCGGGCTTGTTCTCTCCGTTCCGCTGGTCGTTGTCAGGGTTGGTCGAGTTGATGTGCACAAATCCGCCGTGGTCGGTCATGTGCAGCCCAGTGATGGCAACTCCAGACATTTGTTTCGAGCTGGTGGTGATCTCGAAGTCGACAGACACGTTGAGGTTGACGCATTCGATGTCAGGTTCAAGGAAGAGCAGGTCTTCGCTCCAAGTGGCGCCCCGGCTCTGGTCAACTGGCAAGGTGTGGTTCCTGAAGCCAATGCCACCACTTTGGCTATCGACGATGAGGCCTTCGACAGGTTGAACATTGTCCTTCAGTGCAAATGACTCGAGGACACGGAAGATTCCTACCGCAATAGGAGTGCCGTTGTTGTAATTCTGGTAGTACTGCGTGGTCAATTGACGCCATTCAATGTCGAAATAGTTGGAGATGGTGGTTCTGCGTTTCTCGGTCCCACTCATGTAGATGTCATGAAGAATATTGGGCACAGTCGCATTGACGTCGTAGAGCGTTGTGCAGTTGGAAGTGAGGCCATCAGATGCATAGACAGTCACGTCCGTGGTGTAGGGGCACGGCGCATAACATGACGGGGTGAACTGGCATGTCCGTGTAAACGTCTTGTTGTCGCGCGGCGAGGTTCCCTGCAGAAAGGCACTCGAATCTTTGACGTATTCGAAGGATGCCGGGGTGGATTTATCGTCGAGCTCATCTTGCTCGTACAATCCAAGAGGAGTAACAACACCAGCGAGCGAGACGAGCAAGCTCAGCAACGGAACGGCCAAGGTCATCAAGGAGATGGACGTGCGAACACCGTGACGTTTGCCAGAGTCGCTCTGAAGCAGAGTAGGCCAGAGCGAGCTCTGGAGAAATCTTCCTGCAGTGGTCCTGCAGCGCTGTCAGACGGACTTGAACATATACTCATGCCGGCATTGCAATATGCTTACCATGTTGCCGCCGTCTCGCGATCCTGCAATTGACCAGCGAGAATGAAGGTGATGGCAGTCGGACACCAAAGTCGAGCTATCCTTCCGAGTTAGTGTCTCCATGTATGCAATCCCGTGCTACAAGACGCGAGGTCCTGGGGCTTTAAGAACAAAACCCACCTATCACAATGCCAAAGGCAATGATACCAGCAACATAGCCCACCGTCAACTCGGGCATCTTGTATCCAGGCTTGACCGGCTCCTTGGGATTCTTGGACTCTTGAAAGTCTTAAGTTTGCACAAAGACTCAAGTTGATGCCAAGCAGAGAGAAGTGGCTGCCATATGTTTGTACCTGACCCGCCGCCTTTTTCCCTTCTTGCGCTTCACACCCATTCAGGCTTAATTCAGGAATCTGTGCGAGCCCTACGAGTCGCTCCTTATGCTGTTCTGCCTCCGAAATTGGTAATTCATGTAACTCTTGCTCCATCTTATTCTTGAGCTCAGGGGGGCATGACCAGGCACGAATCGTTGAAAACTCTTCTTTTCTCCAATCATTGAGTCTTCTCGCAGCCACCGGCGATGCAAGAGCCAACAAACTTTTCTTTTCCCCTGAAAAGAATGTCGCTAGAACGAGGTTGAGGGCATGGGAGATGCCGAAGCCATTGTAAGACGGGGTGAAATTGGCCCATGCCGAGACCCAGATTACCCCTCGGCACTCGGGCTGGCCTATCAACACCAAAGAATCGCATATGAGCTGAGGCCGGAAAATAAAGATAGGCGGTTAGAGTCGAAGCCACTAACTCGACGCTACCACCTTGGTGGATTAATTCAGGCACGACATCCCCGCGGTGTAATAAAGTGAAACTGTTAGCCTGCGCAATGCCAGCTGAGTCCGTCATAAGCTCGGGCGAATTTTGGCGATTGATGATCGTCGCATGTGTAGTCAAGTTGGATGTGATTTCTCTTCACTGACCGAGACTGGGAGCGCTGCTGTGAACTCTCTCCTTCACGCCATCGCGACTCTTTGAAGATGATGCGACAAAGGGCCCTTCAGAGAGTGCTGTTCAGCCTCGTTCTCGTGCAATTGTCCGTGGCCATGATGTTCGAGGCAGGTCGCGAATACTGCACCGGAAAAGGCTCCATCTGTGAGGCGTTTGACAAAGTCGACAGCAGCTGCCAAGAAGAAACTGGTGCAAAATATTATAAGTGCACCTGCGAGTCAGGATGGATTCCGTTGAAACGAGCGTAAGTGACTGAGCCCAAGTTCAAAATCAACTTGATCTCTAACAGTTTCGACTGCAGATGTAATGATTGCCGGAGAACCATGGGCGATTTTGTCCTCGATACGGAGAGTAATGATCGAGCCAACTGCAAAGACAGCCACTATTCTGTAGCGCCAATACCTTCAAGCATCATCGCCCAGCAGAAGCAACACAACAAAACCGCCTCGGTCCCAACCATGCCAGCTTCCATGTCGGAAACGGACTCGATTGATATGAGCTATACGACCCTAAGCCATGACGCGCATACTACGACGCTGTACGGGGCCGCTGCGTCAGTTACGTTGCCAACACTTGCAGCCGCAACCAACGAGGCAGAGGACGATGACGATGATGATAACTCGGCAGGGCGGCGGATGGGGAACAGTGGCCCAGTAGTTGCTATGTGTGCAATTGTATTGGCCATGATTATGATTTGAGAGCTAGGCGATGTATCTCAAGGGATGAGAGAGAGATTACTTAATCTGACTTCTCTGTTTGAGATGGTTGTAACAATATCTCTGATTCAGGTGCAAGTAGAGCAGGGAGAGGCACATGTGTTTCAATAATCATGGGTGTTTTATTGACGGGTATCTTTCATTTGAATTTGTCGGGATTGCTGGGTATCATCTTTCGCAAAATCGCAAGTTGCTTGATTAAAGCAACCTTTTGCTGATCGGAAATGTTACGTCGATCAACTCGTCTCGTGCCGTTCGAGAAGACCACCGTGTGATCGGGCAAGACAGTGCCGGGGGCCAAGTTCGACATATGCGTGATGGTGCAGTTCTTAGAATGGTCAGATTCTGTTCATGAAGCTTCGACAGACTGCAATCTACCTTGCCAATTCTGGAACCACTTCCGACGTTGGCTCCAGCTTGAATTACGGTGCCTTCGCCAATCTCGGTTCCTCCAGCTTCAATGACTGAACCAGCCTCGATCGTCACGTAGTCTCCCAGTGCAATACCGCCAGGTTTCGCTGTCTCGATATCGGCCGGACGAGCTCCAAGATGTGTCCGTTCGTGGATAAGGCATCGCCGTCCGATCAAAATAGCCCCTAGATGGGACTCAAACTTAGATCGTGGATGCACCACTGTCTCGGCCTGCATCGTAATTGAGTGCGTGCCTTGTAGGATCGCATTATCGGAGATAGTGAGAGACGACGAGAAGTTGACTGGTGGGCGCGGGCCGCTGCGATCGATGGCAGGGAGAATCGAGTGCCGTTTACTAGACATGATGGCAACTCAAAGTGTTAGAGACCAAATGAACATAGCTTTGACGCCCTCATCGCTTGACAAAGCGGCGTGGAAAGCCGGCCTAAAGCTGGCGTTGGACTTTGATGATGCTGGAGTTGGTGTTGCGATGTCGCAGGTCATCAAATAGAGAGCTGTGCTAACTGCTTACGTTACCATCGAGCTGTTCGGATCGATGACTCCAGGAATCAACCAGAGGCAAAAGCGAGCTGAAGGGCCTAACAGGGGCGATAAGAAAGACTTGACTAGCGTCAGATATTGTGTGCGGGGTGAGGTAGCGGCTAACATCCTCGGCTGAATAAGCCCCTGCTGCATTGGCCAATCATTGACTCGCCATTTCTGAACCGGTCACGAATCTCGCCCGGAAACTCGAAGTGCCGCATCCTGACGTCCGTCTTGTCAACCATCTCCAATCCGCCACCCGACAACGAGCACAATGCTGTCCACGAGATCGGCGCCCAAGAAGGCCGTCGGCCTCTCACGGACTGCCGTGAGGGGTCTGGCAACTGTCCAGGACGGCTCCCCGAAGCGAACGTACGGTGGTCTCCGGGACCAGGATCGCATCTTCCAGAATTTGTACGGACGATTCCCCGTCGACCTCAAAAGCGCGAAGCGAATGGGCGATTGGCACAAGACAAAGGAAATCATCCTCAAGGGCCACGATTGGATCATCGGCGAGGTCAAGGCCTCCGGTCTGCGAGGGCGAGGAGGTGCTGGTTTCCCCTCGGGCCTCAAATGGGTAGGTTGAGGGCGAATTCGCCATCCGCACATGCCGGGGGAACACCAATTGCCTAACGCTCGGTAGTCTTTCATGAACTTCAAGGACTGGGACAAGGACACCAAGCCCCGATACCTCGTCGTCAATGCCGATGAGGGTGAGCCCGGAACCTGCAAGGACCGCGAGATCATGCGAAAGGACCCACACAAGCTCGTCGAGGGATGCCTCATTGCCGGCCGAGCCATGAACGCGACCGCCGCCTACATCTACATCCGTGGTGAATTCGTCGAGGAGGCCGCCGTCCTCCAGCGAGCGATCAATGAGGCCTACGCCGACGGCCTGATTGGCAAGAATGCCTGCGGATCCGGCTACGACTTCGATGTTTACATCCACCGAGGTGCCGGTGCCTACGTCTGTGGCGAGGAGACTTCTCTGATCGAGTCCCTCGAGGGCAAGCCCGGCAAGCCTCGTCTTAAGCCTCCATTCCCTGCTGCCGTCGGTCTTTTCGGATGCCCTTCTACCGTCACCAATGTCGAGACCGTCGCCGTCGCCCCTACTATCTGCCGTCGAGGAGGAAGCTGGTTCGCTAGCTTCGGTCGTGAGCGAAACCAGGGCACCAAGCTTTTCTGTATCTCTGGCCACGTCAACAACCCCGTCACCGTTGAGGAGGAGATGTCAATTCCCCTGCGTGAACTCATTGAGAAGCACTGCGGCGGCGTTCGAGGCGGATGGGATAACCTTTTGGCCGTCATCCCCGGTGGCTCCTCAACTCCCATTCTGCCCAAGCACATCTGCGACGACCAGATGATGGACTTTGATGCCCTCAAGGACAGCCAGTCAGGTCTTGGTACGGCTGCCGTTATCGTCATGGACAAGAGCACCGACGTTGTCCGAGCCATCAGCCGCCTCAGCCACTTCTACCGCCACGAGAGTTGCGGCCAGTGCACACCTTGCCGAGAGGGCAGCAAGTGGACGGAGCAGATCATGAAGCGATTTGAGAAGGGTCAGGCTCGTGAGCGAGAGATTGACATGCTCCAGGAGCTCACCAAGCAGGTTGAGGGTCACACTATCTGCGGTATGTTTTGAACGATCTATGCGTTTGTGTCCATTGTACTAACATTTCACTAGCTTTGGGAGAGGCTTTCGCCTGGCCTATCCAGGGTCTTATCCGCCACTTCCGGCCTGAGCTGGAGGCTCGGATGCAGAAGTTTGCGCAGGAGGCTGGAGGTGCTCCTCTGGCGGGCGGATGGAATCACAATTCAAGGGCTCAGGGAAAGCTGGTGTCCCCTGGACAATAATCGGTGTCTCAACTAGAAAAGGGTCGTTGAGGGTGGACTAGACTGGGCAGACGTGTACCTGTGCATAACCTACAATTTTGACGTAGAGGCCCTGTGTTATATTTACTTTGTGTTCAATGGGAGTAACAAAGAGTTGGTTACAAACGGTTGTGTCTATGCCAACAACGCCAACATATGATCAGGTTTATTATCAACGTGTAAACAATGCTTCATTTTTCAAACTCTTGCCAATAAGAATGTCAATAAATCATAAGACAAGCCAATGATGCCATTTCCACAGCGTCCACGTCAATCCAAACAGACGTGGGCGTGGGGATCCCGCGCGGGAAATTCATGCGTCGAATGACTCGACTGGGTAGGTAATCGCGGCTTGCTGGGTCCAAGCCAGCCCAGCCCAGGCCAACACCGCCTATTCAAACCAAACCGCCAACGTCTAACCATCTTCAGTCATTGTTCTGGATACTTTTTTTGGTTTGCTTGCATTTTATGAGGCGCGTTCCTTTGATGAAATAGAATATAGATATCACAACTGATGCCTCCCTCGACATCTTTTTAATCTCTTCTTCCTTCACTTGACCGTGTGTCTCAACGCCAGCTCAGCTAAGCTCATCAAAGATGGTTGACACGTATGAGCACTTTGTTGCCTTTGGCACCGACCTCGGTATGTGTCCTTCAACTCACAAAGAACTACGTGAAATCCCAGTAGTGACTAACGCTATCGTCAGTCGGCATTGAGCGCATCCTGCGTCTCTTCCAGGCCACCTGTTCCCTCCTCATCTGCTACCCAGCCCTCCTGGCCCTCTGGCTCCCCAACAGCCCCGAGTCCGTCCAGGTCTCGTCGGCCACGGCCCTGGGCGAGCTGCGCAGCCAGCTCAACATCTCCCGGCGCTTCATCCGCTTCTTCCGCTTCCTGGACACCTTCCGCGCCGGCTGGCTCGTCTACGTCGCCGACAACAAGGGTCTGGACGACTGGGTCGACGTCGTGAGCAAGACGTGCTTCGGCATATTCGGCATGATGGAGACCCTGACCCTGCTGGACCTGTGCGGCATCGACAACCTGAGCGTCTTTAGCAAGGAAAAGTACCAGGAGATCGACTACCAGTCGCAGCTGTTTTGGTTTGCCGGCCTCTACACTTCTGTCGTCGTCTCTTGCATCCGCATCTATCGTCTGTTCACTACCCGGCCTGCCTCTGTCCCCGCCCAGAGCGTCAGCACCAGCTCTACCGAGAACACGGCTGAGCTCGTCTCTGCTGAGAAGGAACTGGCCGAGAAGGATGGCATTGCGGCTGAGGAGACTTCAAAGGATGACCTGAACAAGGAACGGCTGCGACTCAAGGGTATTGTGGCCAAGCGCAAGCAGGAGCGTCGTGCGTGGCTGCAAAAGATCAGCAGGGAGGGGACTGTTCTGGTCCGCAGCATTGTCTCTGACGCTCTCGATATGATCCTCCCCGGAACTGCGGTCGGCTGGGTCCACGTTGACCCCGGTCTGGTTAGTCTAGTTATGTTCTTCACTACCCTTACTACGGGTATGGCTGTGTGGGAGAAGGTTGGCCAGGACCTCCGGAAGAAGAAGCAGCAGCAGTAGAGTGCGCAAAAAAGGGTGGTGGAACAGTATTTACTTGTTGTGGCATATTTCATGCTATCTTGACTGTCGTACAAAGACAATGAGAGTATCGGACATGGTTTCCGCCCACAGGCTGGGCAGAGGTAGTTGCGGCTTGCTTAGCCAAGTTCCCAACAGCAAAAAGATGATTTCTTATCCAGCCGGCCTCCCCTTCAAAACTCCTTCCAGTGGTCACCTACATGTTGATATTGTGGTAGTCGTATTTGATGGTTTCACAATTCGCCACTCCAACTCCCAAGAGATGTGATGCGTTCGTGTTGTTTGGTTAATCGTTGTGTCATCGGCCAGCAGTTGTCAGTTTCTAAGCCTCAGAAGCCATCGAGTCTCGGGGCTCCGACATTTCGTCTCGGTAGAGCTCAGGGATCGAGTAGGCGGGCTTGTCGTCCTTCTCGGCCTTGTACACAACGATGGTGGCCTTGCGGAACACGCTGAACAAGGCCAGGACGGCAATAGCCAGTTGCAGCGACCTAAAAAGTTGAGCTTTAATCACAACAAAGGCAGGGGGGCTTCAAGGAATACTCACGCCATGGTGACGGACAAACCGCCAACAGCGTCCTCGACGTCGTAGTCGACCAAGTGACTATCCAAGGACAAGGAGCCGGTGATGATGAAGAAGATGAAAAACGCAAAATCGACCAGGTTGGTAACGTAGTACTTCCTCGCCTTTGGCCCCATGGGGTTCGCCGAGATCATGCCGCACGAGCAGAAAAAGTTCATAAACTTGAGCTCAAACTTGTCGCTCTTTGTGCTCGTGAGGCGGAATACACCCTTGACGATCTGGAGGGTGTTCCAGAAGGACAGGAAACTCGAGATTACACAGCAGAAGACGGCGGTTCCTTTGTTGTCCCATGACTCGCTCAGCTTGACGGTATTGGCGATGGAGAGCGGGATCACGATGAATCGGAGCAGCAGGAGGGGCGAGAAGGTGAGCTTGAGGGTTGGTCTGGGTTCATCTTCGCGGTCCTCGCGCTCCGATGGCTCGAGAAGAGCCGCCGAAGGGTCTTCTCGGGGAAGAGGCTGGTAGGTTGTCTCGGGTGACTTTGCAGCCATGATTCAATATCGGTTTTTTTATAAGAGGTTCTGTCTGTTTGTCTGTAAGTCAAGATACAGGTTGGGAGAGAATAAGTGCCAGATATCTCAGTACTTATACGGGGATGGCATGACTTTTCAGCTTACCCAGATAGGAAATGGCCGGGGCGCGAGGATGAAACTGCCCTGTTGTCGATCAATGGCAGCCCTGAGAGGCTCTGGTTTTTTGGTATGCCTAGCACAGCCTCTTGGGGCGGTTCCTTCGCGACAGTTTCCATGGTGATTATGCAGTCGGTTGACACCCGTTGGCCCATAGCCCACTCGAAACAACCGATACAGGCCCTTGGCCAGTAGAAGAGGACACAAGCAGAGGCTGATGGTGGCTTCAGCTTTGTTTTGTGGATCAGCTGCAGGAGCTTGCGTAAGTCTGCCGCAAACTGACCACTAGGAAAGGCTGGGTAAAAACAACGTCGTAAAGCGGCCAACCGAGTCACCCAAGATAGCCGGGTGTGTCAGAAAGTATTGTAGATCCTTCGATCATCCATGCCAACTGTCAAGGCTTCTAAGAGTCGGCTCGGTGAGTATTTCCGAAGTCGCCTGTCGCATGAGTGCAAAAATCCCTTGGCAATGCCTATCTGTCACTAACATCCGGGCGCTATCGTCGTCCCTTGATCACGAAGCGCCCAGTCTCGACTTGCATGTTCCATCCATCCTGAAGCAGAGCTGCAGCGACAGCCTGTCTCAGCTGCGACACACCGCCAGCGCTATGGCGGCCGAGTCCAGTGATGACAGTAAACGGTTGCTTGCGTGCCTTGTCGGAGCGAAACTCGCCCAGGCCAGACCACCAGGCCTGCACCCTCTGCTGAGCAATACGCACGCCGTCCTGCACGTAGACGCCGTGAAGGTCTATCGAGCTCGCCGTGCTCTGCTTCTCGACGAGGAGATCAGCGGCTGTCGAGGTGGCCTGCGCCGCATAGCGACCCTGTTCTCTAGCAACCTCTGCATAGTATCCGGCTGCCTGTCGATAGAGGGGATTTGAGGCACCGCGCCGGCTTAGCTGTGCAGCCGAAGCTGCTGCCTCACGTTTTGCTCGGTTATATTGGCTAGCCTTCTCCGCAGCTTGCGCGTACGCGGAGGGGTTGGCAGATGGCCCTATTTTGGGCGCCAATGGCCTCGTCATCTTGGACTTTCCATATGTAACCGTTTCAAATCCTTCAATGTCCTCTTTGGGAAGAGGTGTGAGTGGATAGTTCAGGTCTAGTTTCTGAGTCCATGGGTTCTTGGCAAAGTGCTTGCTCAAGAGGGCCGCAATGTCGTCCGATTCCTGCGAAATGGAACCAGTGACCTGGACGATCGTCGACATGTACCTTTCAGGCACGTTTCGATACTTTTGGGCAAGTTCCTGCGCGTACTTCTTGGACGCTTCGTCCTGAGTCTCGATGCCTTGGGAGATGTACTGGTCCAGGATCTCAACTGCTGTAGCACCGCTTGCACAGCGCTTGTTGTAGAAGATGTCCGAGACAACTCCGAATGGCAAATCGAGCCTATCAGCCAGATAGGCAATTTCATCCTGGCCTATACTCGTGAGTCAGTTGCTGCACCGTGAAAGGACGATTGATCGCCAAGGCATGGACTCACGCTTCATCTCCTTAAGGTCATCGGGGGAGCTAGTTCCGCTATTAGAGGTCGAGGTGTCGTTCGTCAGAGGCTTCTTGCCCTTCTTCTTCTTGTTCTTCTTCTTCTTCCCGACATCTTCGTCTAGTTGAAAGAACCCATCGACGCCCTTCAGTTCCTGGCCCGTTGACTTGAGGTACTGGATGTTGAGAAGATCGTCGAGCGCGGTCTGGAAATCTCCATTTGCCTTTTTCAGAGAGTGCCTGATATCGAATTCCTTGAGCCCACCAAACATGTTCTGGAGTAGGAGCACCTTATTTTCCTCGCTATCATCGTCAAACGACGTCAGACGCGGGATGGAGTAAGCTGTGCCTGCTGTTGATGATGTCAGGTCGCTAGCAGATGTGTCGGTATCTCGCGCACGAGAAGCCTGCTGGCTGCCGGTCTCAGTCGTGCTGACCTCGTCATTCGTGTCATCGACTGCGCCAGAGATACCACTTGGGTTGAATCCAGTAGCTTCTTCCGATGTGACATCTTGCGCAAGACCATTTAGGATAGCCTGGGCGGCCTCGTACTGAGATCGTTCCTTAAGATCATGATCGCTGGCAATAGCGACTACGAGGGCTTCATCCAGGAGAGAGCGGAAAGATTCCTGTCGGTGGAAGTCAGCATGATTCACACAGGTTTCGCCCCTCTTGAACTCCTGGCCCGGACGATACGCCCGCGCGGTGCACCTGGCAAGGAAGTTGGTCGAGCCATGGAGGACTTGATTCCTAACTACCTATGGCACGGCGACACAGTATCTACATCCCTCACTTGGCGCGGACGCGTTCCGCTGGTCCATAATGTACGTCAAAGCCAGACAAGACTGCGGGTCACCTACCACCAGTTTCTGGACGAGCTCCTCTGAAGCTTCGTTGGGCATTGAGGTGGCGGGATAGAATGCGGTTGTAGATAGACAGTTCCGAGATAGAGCATGGTACAGATAAAAGTCTCAACGGATGCAGATTTTGCGTCGCCAGTATCGGATTCTCGTCTTCTTTTTGTATGGTGACACCGCGAGGCTTGGTTTGACTGAATGACGCATCGGAGAAAGTCATGGTCTTTTTTGAACCTCACGGCCAGCCAGTGGATGTTTGGTCGATGCAAGTCACGTGCTAAAACAATGCTCGTCAAAGAGTTGTTGGAGCCTGACTCACGACTCACTTATATCTGCGATTCCAGTTGACACCTAAGTAGGGAGCACAGAGCCTTTATTTATTTTGAGTTCATAGGGAGTCTATATATTCGCCAGCAGCGAATATGTGCTTTAAGCGGGCTTGCACTTTGCTTAAATAGGTACGAGGTCTCAGACATACGATGAGCATGCATGCGTGCGTGCTTTTGAACTTTACCACGCCCTCGAGCCAATGATTAAAGTCCTGGTGCAGTCGTGGGCATGGTTTAGGTTTTGGCAAGACAAAGCGTTATTGTTTCATCGGTTCGTTCTTGCTGGCTGATGCATGGTTAACATGCGAGATCATTTGTTGTATTTGACGATGGAGTTGAGTCAATACATCATCGTTATTTAACCCTTTTGACACGTGAAAACAACATATACAAACTCAAGATTAATAAGCAATACTTGTTAAATTTTCATATGGACATTACTTGAAATCGATTATCCGCTTGCGCTGTCAGAAATATTTATTTCATCTATTGTCTCTGGCTTTCTACAGGGTAGACAAGATACCAGGCTACTGTAGGTCTCAATGATTCACGGCGGGAAGCTCACGCGATCGACCAACAACCCCGGCTTCCGGAGCGCATTAGCCACCGAGTCAGGCTGGCGAATCACAGGCAGTCTCTGCCCCAGGAACCAATGACGCAGGTGACCTGCAGCGCCGCCTCCGGCCTTGTTTGGGAAGCTTCGTACCGTCCGCCGAGCTCCTGCCATGCGACATCACCATACCTTACGTTTTACCATCGGCTGCTTCTTTCTCCGCTAGTCGCGTCGCTTTTATTAAAGCTCCCTCCCGCAGAACGGTGCCTTTCAACTCCTCCATCACCCACCCCCGACATATGACTGCATCCGCAGCATCTCAGCCCCCGCCGCAGTCCTATCGTTGTATCGTCTAGTCAATTAAGAGATATCCACATCGATACCCGATCGCGACCGACCACCCCGACCGACATCCATACACCCTCGGTCACCGCCGCGTGCGGCCCCATCATCTCGAGATGTATCAGCGCATTGTGCATCAGCTCGGAGCTGCTGCCGTGCTTCTCGCTGGGTTGGGCTTTGCTGAGCCATATACTCCGAAACATGAAGCGGGACGTTGCGCGTTCCGCGGCCAATGCGGCAAGCAGAGCTTCTTTGGAAAAGAGCTTCCATGCGTCGACAACGACTTGGCCAAAGATCCCGACGAAGAACTCCGCAATGAGCTCGTCGAGCTCTGTGGCGAGAAGTGGAGGACTGGCCCTGTTTGCTGTAACCTGGAACAAGTAAGCCTCACCTACACCTCTCCCTTAGAAACCACCATGCTGATATCAAACCCAGGTTCGAGCACTCAAGTCTGAACTCGGCACTCCAAGCACCCTCATCGGTTCCTGTCCTGCGTGCAAGGAAAACTTCTTCAACCTGTTCTGCACCTTCACTTGCTCTCCCGACCAGTCACTGTTTATCAACGTGACCGACTCGGCAGCCAAGAATGGCAAGCACCTCGTGACTGAGCTCGACCAGCTTGTATCCGAGGAATATGGCTCTGGTCTCTATGACAGTTGCAAGGAAGTCAAGTTTGGTGGTGCCAACAGCAGGGCCATGGACCTGATTGGTGGCGGTGCCAAGA
Organism: Fusarium setosum; assembly: GCA_013623625.1. Taxonomy (NCBI): domain Eukaryota; kingdom Fungi; phylum Ascomycota; class Sordariomycetes; order Hypocreales; family Nectriaceae; genus Fusarium; species Fusarium setosum. The sequence continues at coordinate 13,397 of JABFFE010000281.1, read as the reverse complement.
ACTACACCGAAATGCTCAAGTTTCTCGGCGACAAGAAGCCTCTTGTTGGCTCTCCTTTCCAGATCAACTATCCCACCAAGTATAGCGATCCTGAGATGCATCCTTTGGATATGAAACCAAAGAAGTGCAACGACGAAGATCCCGACTATCGCTGCGTTTGTGTTGACTGCCCCGAGGTCTGTCCGGAACTTCCTGAAGTCAAGGACTCAAGGTCTTGTCATGTCGGCCTCCTACCCTGTCTCTCATTTGCATCTATCCTTATATACAGCGTTCTCTTGTTTGCCCTGATTATATCGGTATTTGGTCATGTTGCCTGGAAAAGGTATGCGCAACGTCGCGTTGAAAGGACGAGGCTGCTACACGAAGCGTCGCATAGTGATGACGAGGATGAAGGTGGCCCAGTCCAGACCGAGGCGATGCGCGACCGCCCGACCAGGCGCTACTTTGTCAACGACAAGTGCGATAAAGCGTTCTATCAACTTGGCCACGCTGCGGCTCGTTTCCCCGGCCTCTGCATTGGGCTGAGCATGCTCATAGTCGCTACTCTCAGTGTTGGGTGGTTCCGCTTTGACCTTGAGCAGGAGCCTGCTCGACTCTGGGTTAGCCCATCGTCCGCTGCCGCCCAGGAGAAGGCCTACTTTGACACCAACTTTGGTCCATTCTATCGAGCTGAAAAGGTCTTCCTCGTCAATGACACCAACCCCTCTGGACCTGGCCCAGTCCTCAGTTACGATACTGTGAAATGGTGGATGGAGGTCGAAAAGAGCATTGCAAGGATCGAAAGTCCTACATACGGCAAGTTCTTGTACGACCTGTGCTACAAGCCTACCAATGACGCCTGCGTTGTGCAATCTCCAACGGCCTATTGGTACTCGAAGGGCGGGTTGGATCCGAAGTATTGGAAGGATGATCTCCGCGCCTGTGCGAAAACTCCCGTGGACTGCCGACCAGAGTTTGGCCAGCCCATCGAGCCCGAAATGGTCTTTGGTGGTTATGATGACGATGTGTTGGATGCCAAAGCCATGACCGTTACTTGGGTTGTGAACAACGCCCAAGACGGTACTGATGCTATCGCACGTGCCGTGGATTGGGAGAATGCCCTTCGAGATCGCCTTCTCCAAGCTCAGGAGGAGGCCAAAGATCGAGGTCTTCGCCTGTCCTTCAACACGGAGATCAGCCTGGAGCAGGAACTCAACAAATCAACCAACACAGACGCCAAGATTGTTGTCATCAGCTACATTGTCATGTTCGTCTATGCTTGCCTGGCGCTCGGTACACCCCTCAAGCATGTCTTTAGGAATCCGGCTGTGCTTCTGGTTGAGTCCAAGGTTACACTTGGTTTCGTTGGTATCGTCATTGTTCTCATGTCAATTGCCGCATCCATCGGCTTCTTCTCATGGGTCGGCCTCAAGGCCACGCTCATCATCGTCGAGGTCATTCCCTTCATCGTCCTTGCGGTGGGCGTTGACAACATCTTTCTGATTGTTCATGAGCTCGAGAGAGTCAACGTCAGCTGCCCAGACCAGATGGTTGAGGAACGAGTTGCCAGGGCTCTCGGTCGCATGGGCCCTTCTATCCTCTTCTCTGCTCTCACAGAAACTGTGGCCTTTGCTCTTGGGACGGCTGTGGGAATGCCGGCAGTCAGAAACTTTGCTGCCTACGCTGCTGGTGCCGTCTTGGTCAATGCAATGCTCCAGATGACCATGTTCGTTTCGTGCCTGTCACTTAACCAGATGCGGGTCGAAGACCATCGATGCGAGCTTTTTCCGTGGTGGCAGATCACTAAGGCGAGAATCCACCTCAACGGTAACAACGGCTACATCCAAGGCGGCAGCCGTGGGTCTGACATGGCCGAAGAGAGCTTGTTGCAAGTCTTCATCAAGAACACATATGCCCCTCGACTCCTCGGCAAGAAGGTCAAACTTGCTGTTGTCACCATCTTCCTCGGTCTATTTACGGCTGGTTTGGCCCTGTTACCCAAGATTCAACTTGGTCTCGACCAGCGCGTCGCCATTCCGGATGGTTCCTACCTGATTCCCTATTTCAATGATTTGTACGACTACATGGAGACAGGCCCTCCCGTGTACTTTGTGACGCGGGGAGTTGATGTCTCCAAGCGCCATGAACAGCAAGAAGTCTGCTCAAGGTTCACTAGTTGCCAAGAGCTCTCCCTCACCAACACACTGGAACTCGAACGACAAAGGCCGGACATTTCTTACATCTCCTCGCCAACTGCGAGCTGGATCGATGACTTTTTCCTTTGGCTGAACCCAATCTACGAACAGTGTTGTGTGGAGCACGGTAATACCTGTTTTGCCGACCGCAAGCCAGCCTGGAACACTACACTTTACGGAATGCCCGAAAACGAGGAATTTGTACATTATCTAAAGAAGTTCTTGTCGAGTCCAACAGTCGACGAGTGCCCCCTGGCGGGAGAGGCCCCCTACGGACAAGCTGTGGTCATTGACGACGAAGCGCAAGCGGTAAAGGCCAGCCACTTCAGAACTGCCCACACTCCCTTGAGAAGCCAGAATGACTTCATCAGTGCCTACTCTTCAGCTCGGCGCATCGCTTCGGACATCAGAGAGAGAACGGGCGCCGATGTATTCCCGTACAGCGTCTTTTACATTTTCTTCGACCAATACCTCAGTATCGTTAGTCTGACAGCTGGGCTTTTGTCTGCCGCCATTGGTATCATCTTTCTCGTTGCAGCCGTGCTTTTGGGCTCGGTAGTGACGGCGTTTGTTGTCTCGCTCACTGTTGTCATGAGCGTCGTGGATATCATGGGCGCCATGGCCGTGTTCGACGTGTCTCTCAACGCTGTTTCGCTGGTGAATCTCATTATCTGCGTTGGCATCTCAGTTGAATTCTGCGCCCACATTGCAAGAGCATTCACGTTCCCTTCGCGGACGGTGATGGAGGCAAACAGCAATGCCTTCCGTGGTCGCGATGCCCGAGCGTGGACGGCTCTTGTTAATGTTGGAGGGTCTGTATTCTCGGGCATCACTGTCACCAAACTCCTTGGCGTCTGCGTGCTTGCTTTTACGCGATCCAAGATCTTTGAGATCTACTACTTCCGAGTCTGGCTGTCTCTTGTCATTTTCGCTGCCCTCCACGCCTTGATTTTCCTGCCGGTCGCTCTGAGCATTGCCGGAGGCAAAGGCTACGTTGACCCAGAGAGCGAGGGAACAGCAGCCCAAGACTTGACTGATAGGAGATGGCGAGCTATTAGGGTTAACGACAACAGCGACTCAGAAGATGACGAAGTAAGGGGTAACTAGTACCTGCGTCTATTCATGGAGCCCATGCCGTTGCAGCCTGGACCATCTCAACCATCGCAACCCGGACCGTCACAGCCCGGACCATCGCAGCCCATACCAGTGCCGCCCAGATCATCATCACCGTTCCGGGGGAGGTTGACCAACAGGCTTCAAGAAGTCGCCGATTGGAGTGAAAACAACACGTTGAGTGGCACGGGAATACTCTCCGTCATAGAAGAGCGCACGGAAGAAGACAGCATCAGAGAGGCAGGACGACAGCATGATGCCAAGGGAAAGCAGCCACTGGAGGTTGCTTCCGAGTCATCCATGTCGAATAATTCTGTACCGCAAGATCTCCTTATCGAAACAACCCCTTTGATAAGCTTTCCGAGGTTGGCAACTAGCTTTCTAACAACGAGCTCTCGAACAACTAGCTCTCGACGATTGAACCATAGCACGATATTCCCAGCTACAAGGGCTTCACCTCCTCGGGAGACAACGCCCCCACAGCGCCTCAGAAGAACCAAAAGTGCGGACGACTACTTTGGAGAATGCTTGATACAGCCACTCCCTGATCCATCTGAATCCGAGGTACAAGAGTGGAGGAGGGAAGCGAACATGGACCTTGAAGGGAAAAATAAGGGAAAGGCGGCATATGAGCCTCAGCGTCTCTTTGGGCGGAGCTCACTGTCTGAGCTGTTTTCAAACATCCTCGATCGATTCATCTGAGTCCCGTCCGGTGCAAGGCGTGGTGGTTAAAGATTGGTATAGGGCTGAGCGCGTGGAGTTGGACTAAAGATACTGGGGTCTTTCTTGTTGGAGTGATATTGGCAGTTAGGGCGCCTTGGTTGTTGGGTGTTGGGACTATTTGTAATAGATAGCGATGGGAGGCCAGCGATAACTTTGCAGGGTTTTAATACATAAGCGAATACTACTATCTGTTGGTTACTGCTTGACTTTACTCTCGTTGCTCAACTATCGGGCCATGGTAATGGGACTTTGTCTTGAGGATTTTGCAGTCGAACTTAATGTTGGGAGTGAGACAGTCCTGGTGTCTCCACGTAGAGCGTGACCTCTGTGGGCGTGATTCCCAGATAGTAGAGGTATTAGGTCCAGCCTCTCTTGGCTTATATATTGGGTGTGTTGTACGAGAGTTTGCTTATGAATAGGCCGCCTGATTGATGATGGAGGCGGCCGCAAAGCATATCAAACTCTACTTTGGGCAAATGCTTATCCTCGAATATCTTCCTAGTGTATGAACCAATCACTTTGGGTAACTCAAAATCGCCCCCCCAACTGTCGAGTCCGATGGCTTGGAGCATATCCCGCGGCCGTCCCAACTGGGTTAACCACTTACTTCTTTGACTCAAAGAATCTGGCAAGAATGAGGTAACGCCAGACCTACTTTGCTGTATCAAATATGGAAGGATGAAAGAGGTCATGGAAATCTTAGTATGAGAGCCACGGGAATGGGTTCGAGAGACAGTAGGTATGGTCGCCAATTGGTGTTGGGCCATGGACGAGGAATAAGGTGGCAAAGGACTGGATCTTACTAGGCTCCCCATACTTGGAACCGTCGCCGAGACTCCTTGGCATAACATGGTTGAATACAACGTGCTCAAATATTATTCTGTACGCCGGATAGCAGTACAAAGAAATGAAAAAAGACTTGGTATAGTCTCGAGTTTGTCGTCTGCCGAGACATGGCCTTATCAACCGAGACACCACTTGTTCAACTGTTCACATTCCTCAGTTCTGACCTATGATAAATGAGAGCATCCTCGTGACACGAAATGCTTAAGAAGTAGTATAAACTATTCTGCCGATGCCATGCAGGGTTCTCTTGTTTGGCGATATGGGGTTCAGGTGACGTATGCAATCTCGTCTTGAAGCGGGGGAGTGGTGCATATAGTTTTTAAAGAAATCGAAGAGAGAAAAAGAGCAATGCAATATGCATAAGGTATCATTTTTTTTTTTTTTTTGAAAGCTGAAGAAACAAAACATGAGGTATCTTGTTGGCGAGAGAATAGCAAGTGTGAACCAAAACGCCCCTGTCCATCATCCCATTTTCCATTCTAGTATATAGTATCCATCCCATGCTTCCATCTTCCGAAAACCCATTTTCTCTGGGCCCATGGCCCGCTCTGTCGAGAAGCACCGTCACGGCCAACTCGCCCGACGCGCCCCGTCCCTATCGCCATGTCTCTAGTCGAGATCATGGGTTGGAGTTGGGGGGAGAGAAGGAAGAGCAAGGGGGAAACCAAGGCTCCACCGTCGGCAGGGGCCGACACAAGGCGGGAGTGCCGTCCTCCCAGTCCGGGCTCCAGTAGGGGTTGTGCCGGATGAAGTCGTCCATCCCCGGAGGGAGGTCGGCACTCCACCGGTCACAGGACCAGATGGTTGCGGTGGCGGCGGTGGTGGTCTGTATACTTGTATTAGCTAGATTTACATGATTCAAGGGTGAATGACTTACATGCTGCGAAGCAGAAGACGACGAGGAGGCGGCAGATGTGGGAGAAGGAGGAGGAGGAGGAGAAGAAGAAGAAGAAGAGGGGGAAGAAGACATGCTCTCCAAAGCCCCGGGGCAAGGCTTGGTCTCGTCCAGGCCGCTCTGTGTCCGCTCTTGGAAATTGTGGAGGACTTCGTCGTCAAGGTTGGATCCAGTCTTGGCCGAGGAAACGTCTCGCTGAGAAAGGCGAATCACGAGAGACTTTCCGCAGGACTGGGCGTTGCACATGGTTGCGATTTGGATCGAGGTTGCTGTAAGCGTGAAGAAGCTTGGTGGTTGGATATAATTGCAGTTATAAGTTAAGAAGAAGAAGATGATGATGATGGAAAAGAGAAATCCAAGTTGAAGCCGAGAGAAGCGGAGCTGCCGTATATATAGTCGAGTTGGAACTACGGAACAAGAGAACAATGGAGGGCTCGGGGGGGGTGCGACTTTATACCAGATTGGGTGGGTGGGTGCTTTGTTGTAAAAAAAAAAGTGAAGTGAATGTGAAGTGTAACTCAGATTCACTGCAATCAAGCAGCTTGCCTCACATTCACTTCAGTTTGCATATGCACGTACATACAATCACGACTGCAGGAGGGGAAAAATGACAGACGGGTGCCTGGGTAGGCAAAAAAAATTCTATTGACGCTATGCAGGTGGCAGAAACGAGGCAAACAGCCCGCCTTGAATCGCCGCATACATGGTGATAAACACAACCACGCCGTAGCCCAAGCCCTGCCTCTGCTTGTCCAGCAGGCACGAGGCAACCCACCAGTACCAGGCGGGGTAGCCTGATGACAGGCGGCTGATGATCTGCACGTGGTAGTTGGTGATTGCCAGGACGGCCAGCAGCGTCTGCACGGCGGCCAGCGTCTGCACAAAGAGGCGGCTCTGCTGGTCTCCGCCGAACGTCATGGCTCGGCTTGGTTCGCCCAAGAGTTCGGTCCCCGACTTGATCAGGAGCGTGAGCATGGGGGCTGCCAGGAGGAACAGAGGGATCTGGTTGGGGGTCCAGTACTTGAGGAAGCCGACGTCCCTGTTTATCTTAGCTGATGCCCAAGTTGATAATTACAAGGAATGACTTACCAGTATTCCTCTTGGACAAACGTAAAGATGCTTGGGACAAGGCGCAAGCACCAGCGTGCCTTGACCTGCTCTCCGCCGCAGTACCTCACCCACGCCAACGCTTGCGGCGCAACAAACCCAGCAGCGACGAGAATACCCCCGATGACAGGTGCCACCAGCCTCAGCACCTTGGAGATGCTGAAGCCGTCAGCAAGCGCCAAAAGGCCCTTGACAACTTCCACAGCAAACAAGACCCCGCCAAACAGCCCGTTGCTTCGAAACGTGGTCGCAATCCCGTACACGAACCCAGCTCCAATCACAGCAACGTTTCGTCTGAAGCTATCCGGTCCATTCTTCAAGCTGATTGCATAGAGCAGATTGCCCACAAACGAGAGGCATGAGAAGGCGCTCTCAGCGTACGGAGCCGAGAGGAACAGCCCGGCAGGAGAGAGGATGTGGACGACGGCCGCCAGAAACGCGAGCTTGCGGCTATCAAAGACGACGACAGTGAGCTGGTACAGCGCCAGCACAGCAACGAGATGCGAGACATGCGAGATGACAATGGCCGTGATTGCCTCCGATGGCTGGACTCCCAGCCTGGCCATGACTGCCCCGACGCCGCGCACAACCGCCGGCAGGCCAACGCCAAACGCCCACTCCTGCTCATAGACCTTGCCCACGCGCGCATCGTGCATAAAGTACAGCGCGTCCCATCTCGTTAGTCGCGCGGCCAGCGCGGGCACGGGGGCTGCCGGCCCTTGGACGACGTCGAAGAAGAGCGACGTGGACGTGTCGTAGTCGGGGCCTACGGACGCGCCGAGGGCGATGGATAGGAGGAGGGCCTTCCAGGCGGCGAAGGCGGCAGTTAGGGAGAGGATTGGGTGAGATACATGGTTGAGGAGGCTCATATTGAGCGAGGCAAGGATTGGGTGATGTGGTGATGGAGAGGTGAGGTTGAGGTTGAGGTGACGTGGGGCGTTGGAGACACGTCGCTAACGGGGGTTTGGCATGGTCATCATATTAACCCGGCAAGACATTGGCATCAATCAAGGAAAATCAACATAAAATCGAGTGCATGTTATATATCTAGTTGAGATTGGCTGTAAGTGTCTGAACATGATTTGACGCTTATAATCCTCTCCAAAAGACTCATTTGCGACAAGCGTGGGCCTAACATCTGTTAGCACCGTGTCTGCACCCATGTACCTCAAGATGCCTTCATGCCAACATATTTCCTGCCAGCTTTAAAAACGCCCATGAATCTGTATCAAAAGCCATGCTATCTCACGACATCATATCTACCCCCCGCCTCAAACCTGGCGAGTTCCCTCCTCCAATCGCCCTCGACTGCCTCTCACCTCCCCACAACCTCACCATCATCATCCTCCACGGCCGGGGCTTCAACGCTCAAAAATTCCACGGCCCCCTTCTCTCCTCCCCTTCATCGCCCTCCTCAACCCCCTTCCGACAACGTCTCCCTCGCGCCCGCTTCGTCTTCCCCACCGCGCCCCTCGGCCGCGCGACCAAGTACCGCCGCTCCCTCATCCATCAGTGGTACGAAGGTACCGGCGACTGGGAGCCCGAGGCGCGAGGCGAGATGCGGCCTAGCGTGGAGCACATCCATGGGATTCTGAGGGACGAGGTCGAGAGGCTGGGAGGAGATTCGCGGAGGGTTGTGCTGATGGGGTTTAGCCAGGGAGGTGCTATGGCTTTGGTGAGCTCGCTGCTCTGGGAGGGGGGTGAGTTGGGTGCTGTTGTGATTATGAGTGGGTTTATGCCCCTGGCTGAGAGCTTGATGGACCTCTTGGAGGAGACGAGTTATGATGAGGATGACTTGTTTGAGAGGGCGTTAGAAGATGACCTGTTTGAAAGAGATGCCGGGCAAGACGAGAGGACACCTGTGCAGCGGGCTATTCATGACCTTCGACAAGAAGCTGAGCTTGACTCGAAACCCCCGGCGACTTCGTTTCCTTTCTTGGCTACTCCTGTCTTTATGGGACATGGCCAAAGGGACCAGGATGTGGAACTCTGCCATGGTAGACGAGCAGCCGAGCTTCTACAACGTATGGGAGTATCCGTCGAGTTCAATACCTACCCGGACCTGGCCCATTGGTACTGCCCCGAGATGCTAGGAGATATAGTTCAGTTTCTTGACAGACACTTGAAGCTATAGACTACCCATATGCTCTAAGAATGTGGTACGGCATTATCACATTCAGACGATCCAATCGCTCATAACATCATGATATTTTCCCCTTACGGAGGCATTCGAAGTGTTTCACATGGGCGGAAGTCCCGCCATTTTCCTTACCACCTTAAATCTTCTCGCCGTCAAGAATAACCTTGGCTTCGTCCGAAGTCCACCAACTCACACCCTTCTCACCAGGATAGCTGAACCGATCCATACTCTCAGGCTTCATCTCGACGCTGTAACCCGGCTCGGTGGGAGTGGTATAGTAGCCGTCCTTGATCACAGACGGGTGCAAGAAGTGCTCGTGCAGATGGTCGACGTACTCGAGCACAGACAGCTTGCCAGACACAACAACATAGTCAATTGTGCTTAGGTGCTGCGTGTATTCGGGAAGACCGACACCACCCGAGTGCGGCACGATGGGTACCTTGAACTTCTTGGCCATGAGCAGCACAGCCAACACCTCGTTGACACCGCCCATGCGACACGCGTCGATTTGGCACACGTCAATGGCTCCCGTCTGTAGGAGCTGCTTGAAGATGACCCGGTTCTGGCACATCTCACCAGTGGCGACACCGATGCCGTACGGTTTGAGGGCGTCTCGCACAGCCTTGTGGCCGAGGACGTCGTCGGGCGAGGTGGGTTCCTCGATGAACCAGGGTTTAAAGTCGGCAAGCTGCTTCATGTACTCGATAGCTTCAGGGACGGACCACACCTGGTTGGCGTCTGTCATGAGAACGTTCCCGCGATCATATCCAATAACCTCACGGGCAATACCCAGGCGCTTTCGGTCGCGCTCAATATCTCCGCCGACCTTGACCTTGAAGTGACGGTATCCTGCATTAAGAGTCTCCTGAAGCAGGGACTTCATCTTATCCTCTCCGTAGCCGAGCCAGCCCGCACTTGTTGTATAAGCTGGCACGGCGCGGTTGTTTAGCGCCTCCTGTAGACGCTGGGGTTTGGTGGCCTCCTGCTCCTTGAGCATTGCGACGGCCTCTTCTGGAGTGATGGCATCGGTGATGTAGCGGAAGTCGATGCAGTTGACAAATTCCTCAGGGCTCATGTCTGCCACGATGCGCCAGACAGGCTTGTTAAGAGTCTTGGCCCACAGGTCCCAGACGGCGTTGACAACAGCACCAAGGGCAAGGTGAATGACACCCTTCTCGGGGCCGATCCAACGAAGCTGGCTGTCATTGACCAGGTATCGCCATGTTTGGCCCCAGTTTGAGACAAGAGAGGAGAGGGTCTTGCCACGGAGGCGCTCGGCGACGTGGTTAATGGCTGCGCAGACGATGTCGTTCCCGCGACCGATGGTGAAGGTCTAGGATGCGTGTTAGTTGAGTTTGGTTGTGGATAGCTGAATTGGTTAATCACTGACCATTCCGTGGCCGGTGTAGTCGGAGTCGGTTTCGAGAATGCAGTAGGCAGATGAATAGTTGCCGGCGGCGTTCATGGCATCTGAGCCAGTTCCGTCGAGCGAGGTCGGGAACCGGACATCGCGGGTCTTCCAGCCGGTAATGGTGATCTCAGCCATGATTGTGATTCTCTTCAGTCGTAATTGCAGGGGTTCTGAGCCAAAGAAGTCAAAGTGAAGCTCAACGAAGCATGAGCGAGAGTCGAGGTGGGGTGAGCTGCGATCGCGGGGGAGGGGTCGTTGGGAAGCTGTACCACAGTGAGTTGCTGCAGTCAATATTTGTGCGAGATCAAATATCACGATGGACAAGATGAGGAGAGGGGGGTGAGTGTTAAGAGATATTACACGTTCAATTGGGCTAAATCACAGCAAATCCCGGGCGTTTCAGGCTTTTATAACTTCTGGTCGACCCTCTCTTCCATAGAGCGAGCTCATGAGACAAGACTCATCGTAGAGTATATGGAGAAACGAAGCGTCAAGATGCCATGACGGAGTCTTTCTAGGTCGCTGATTGATGGATAAATAGATTCCGCCCATTAAACCCCCATGGGATACGCTGTTTAGATCAGTCTGTCATGAGTAGAGGTAGGGCGGTTAACGGCATGCTCTCGCTATTCGGCAAGCACTGGACCTCAAGGTTGGGTGCTGAAGTTTGGAGACGGCGCTGAGCTGCCGGGGTTGGGGGTGACTTTGGGGGACCGTTAGCAGTATAGCAGGAGTAACATTGATGGAAGGGTCACTGAGTGCAATTGGCTGGTTGTCCAAGTACCTCAGATGATGGCCAAATATCAACAGACCCCCGCAGACTGTTTGCCGCCCCCGCGCCTGGAGGTCTTCCCAAATTTGGTAGTATCACGTTCCCCCCGCGGACAGAAGCTCCATCCGCAATCGGAGATTCAAAAGTCCAATCTCGTGAAATTTGACTGAATATGACAGCAACTTGAGTTTGCAAATTGTGTGCTTGGGCTGTGACCGAAAACCCGTCTATTGCCGTCTGGAGTCTCGGGTGTGTTGAGAACCCCGCGAAGTGCTTGCCCCTCCTTCAAATGGAGGTCGAGGAGGGGTAATGGTACGGTGCTAATTACCGCATTGAAACTGTATACGCACTGTATTTTCATCATCCTTGATCGAGAAGGCACAACAAGATTCATCAGGAAGACAAACTTTGTCAAAATCATGTTTGATGGATTTGTATCCTTCTATTTGGTTGCTTCTGCTCATGACTTTGGTGACTCATACTGCAAAGCAACACACGATGCCTGTCAGAGTCCAGAGCTAAGACTGCATCCAGCCAGAGGGGCTATTATTGGACTGCCCATCTCCACGCCCTGACGCGTACAATCCTGTCCAACAACCCCATCCGAGAGCCATCCATGGACATGATGGAATGGCATCGACAGACCAGCCCATCCGCCAGGGACACGTCGGCTGAGGGTGGGTGACGTTTGGTGGGCAGACTGCTGGCTTGCTTCCAATTCTGCATCTCAGGGTCCCTCCCGAGTCCCGCACCGCACATGACATCAGCCAACGTACATCAACCGAAGCGAGACGATTGGGGACGGGGATAGGGAAGCCATCGGCTACCCATCTCTACATACAGACTAATGTGTTAGTGTCGACGGGGCCTGAAGCGTTTAGTGACTGAGTGCTACCTTGGTCAAATTCGCTGCTTCACCGCCCGCAAAGTCGTTCGAGTCTTCTCGTCAGATTCTGGAACAAGATGCTTACAGCCATCGAAGTCTTTCGCAGATTTCTGGGGCCCAATACCCACCTATAGTACCCGGCAATTCATGATTGATTCTTGTTTTCGCAAGAGACCAACATCAAGTTCAGCGCTGCTGATCAGCCCTTGTTCGGGTCCATCGTCCTTGGGTCCCAGCTCGCTCACCCTAGTCATCCCAGCCCTGTTCGCTCCCAAAAGTTGCAACCCGGCGAATCCTGACCCTTGGCATCCCTGTCTTCAACGCTCTCCAGCCACCGTGTGTGTGGGAAACCACCTGGGGCTCCCGTAGCCCTCGTCCCATGACGTGGGTATTTCGTCCACCTCGTGGACCTGTGGGTTGGCCTTCCACCGCATGGAGGCTTGTTGACCTGCAGGTCAAAGCCACTCTAGTTGGTCCTTCTCGGATGACTCGCCCGTCCCGGGAAGCGGTAAGGAAATTTGCCCAACTCTCGGCTCTTCTATGTACATAGTTACGTCCTGTTCTTGTTTTGCTGCGCTCTTTGCTTTTAACTTTCGTCATCTCCTCGTACTTCCCCAAGGTTTTCCCTCTCGTCTGTGGTTCTGATGGCTCAAACACTCGCGATTTTCGTCGACTTGATTAACGTCAACTCACCAAGAGCGCCACTTATCGACCCTTGACTTTTCACCGACGACTGCGACGATCCCGCTGTTACCGACTCACCTTGCAACCAACCAATGCGACACAGTTGAAGAGGAATTTTCAAAGCGCAACCGCCAAAATGGATACTGCTCCCCCCAGAAGCCAGAGTTTGAAGCCCACCAGACGCAAGCTTCAAAAGTCAGACCCGAAACTCAAGAACAACAAGGCTAAACGCGGTTCCGCCGACTCAACGGCAAGCCAAAGCCCCGACAGTCTTATGCATTCACCATCACACCGACAAATTCAGGGCGACACCCCCGACCTAAGCGATGCCAAATGGAGTCATTATCTTCGCCCCAAGACCGTGGTCAGTCCCACGTTCTCAGAGCTGGATTTAGAGCCACAGCCAGAGCAATCGTCAGATACATCGCCAGAGCCGAGCGCATTCTTTCGACCGCCCCGACAGAGACAGTCTTTGCAGCGCCAAATCCCCGAATTTTCGCATCTTATCATCCACGAACCTAGTGCGCGACCATCCCTCGACAATTCATCACTTCCTTCGCCAGTCTCGTCCACCTCGACCACATCCGCCATGCGACGCCAGGCCAAGACGCCAGTCTTTCGGATCGGACAGCTGGAGCAGCATGCA